>LUCH01000019.1:155141-211286 GCA_013368495.1 Paragonimus heterotremus | reverse complement strand
TATTCGGCCTCAGACAGTCTCGGCTACCACAGATGTTAGTGCTCAGTTCCATTGAGTAGCAGGGACCGTTATGGGTGATGCTACACTTTGATGATCCTTCCTGCAGTTTTCTTGTGGCTTTTACGGTGTCAAAAAATATGCCTTTCACCTGCTACTGAATAGCTGCGGTATCAGTAGTATAATACGATCGCTGAACTTCACTACACAGGTATATTGTGGTCATACTCAGTAAATTAATTATTTCGTAGCAAATTTGGAAAGAAGTGGCCAAATGCAAACTAATGAGAAAAATGTACAACTCGGACTCAGGGAGTTCGAATAGCCCTCGAATCGAAAATTCCCACTCAAGTAATAAGGAGAAGACCTCCTACCGGATGTAGTAAATAGTTCTTTATTCCTGAGACAAGAAGCCACATTTAGAAACGTGTAACAGTATGAAAGAAATCAGTCTGTCACTGGTCGATCTTATTGATGAATACGAAGTCACAAACTGTAAGTTAATTGGTGCAGTAGAGAACAATGGAATTGACGAATGACGGAAGGCGTACTATTGTGACTGTTCGTCCATTCCTGATGTAGTATCTTCAAGGCGAAGTTTTGGTTGGCCCCTTGTTAAATCTTCTATTGTATCGGGGTTTGGATAAACGATTAATCGAGTAAATTATCACCATACAAAAAACTACCCCGTTTCAAGGCTCCTCAAAACCAGCACACACGCACACACACGGTTCACCCGCAGTTCTCCCCAATATTTTAAAGAAAGATAAACTCCTGAATGAATTCAGAAAGTTTCCTGCTCAATGCGGAGACAGTATTACTACTGAATCGTATTTCAAGCTTGCAGGCGGCTTGCTGACAAAATTCTTGGAAGTGGAAATCACCTTGCACTCCAAGACACCCTAATGTTAATCGAATCCTACTACATCTATAAACCGCCCACCCCCAATTTCACACAGCTCACACTGAGACGGGTAAACGCAAGCAGATATCTCTCTTTTGTAACAGCCTCCGAACCTATGTTACAAGGCTCATACACAGATTTCCGCATCGTTGTACTCAAGAGTCATCATCATCATCATAGACACCAATACATCAGTGGTTCACACTGATGTTTAACGGTCACACAACCATGAAGAAGAAAAGCAAGCCCTGTATAGGAAGAGAGAAGAAGAAAGAAGGGGACGGGAAGGCGCCTAACTACTTGAAATACCTACGCCTATATTCAAACATTCAACATCAAGGTGCCTATACCTTGCAAACAAACAACCGAGTTGTAAGTGGAATTAGGGCGTCAGCCCTTATCTAATTGGAAGTTGCTCAGCAGTTCAACTAACTGGTGAGTAGTGAAAGATTCTGGTTTGTATTGATGATGACTGTCACATTTACACAGACTTTAACCAGCCCCTATGAAAGAAGTACTAGACTCTAGTTCAGTTATTGTTGCATTTCCTTGGGACGACCGGAAATTTAATCCCAGTCGTGCTTTCGTGAGGCGACCGATGGCCTCTGATTAGACACGACTAATTCATCCTATACAAACACAGTCACATTCGATTGTGAGTAGTGTTCATATTGTCGAATTACCTCGAGTGGAGAAACACAGTAACTGTCCTGACCTCATGATTAGGGTTTCCTTGAAAGTGTAAATTTCTAAAATCACTGGACTTGCTGAGCGATATTCTGATTGCCGGTAAGTCCTGATCCCGGTCGTGGTATAGATATGCACTACTGGCAGGCCCTAACAGGAGTGAAATTGGGCATAGCGCTTATTTTAGGAAGGGGTTGGTTGAAAAGCCCACTGGAATGCGACAGTTCATTAAACGGTTGAATGCGGTCTTTTTGTTTGAACACTATTTAGTCTGTCGGTCCCGTTTACACCTCAACTGTTGTGTCGTATCCCGTAAATTCAAAAAGCAGTCGGCAAATTAGCCTATGTATTGTGAGCACTAGATTATGTAATTAATGTATTGTGAATGTAGAAGACGGGTACAGTTAAGCAGTGGTATTGTATTATGACAAAGAAAAGTGCACGGTAAGAACTGCAAGCGGAAGCAAACGGACGACAATCGACGACAGACTGTACGTCTACACGCAAGCGTTAGCAGGCTAAAGATTACTTGTCCAATCAGGACGATCACGTGACCCAACCCAAACAGACGCAGTCAAGGCCAAGGTTGGGGGCACATCGGCGCAGTGCCCAGCTGGTGAATCATGCAGACGGGCTGGCCGCATAGTCACACACGCTGTCTGCGTGCGGCAGAAAAAACCAACCTCTCCTCTTCAGGGTATCCGGGCCATTGAACCGAGTCCGGTTGCACTGAGATGCCAGGGCGCTCAGCTGCCTTTGTCATGCATAACACGTCACTAGCATCGTTCTTGGCAGCGGCCACACAACTTTAAAGACGTAATGGGCGTTCTCTTTTGCACCTGTATAAGTGCATGTGTTTTGCCCTTATACTCTGATGAATGCATTTCGGTAATTGTGTCTGACCAGAGTAGTTTGGTTACGATTGGAAAATTTCTAGTGTGTTCTCCATAAACCACGCAATAAGATGTCAGCGAATGAATGATTGAATGTACGTCTTCATGGCCAACAAACCACAAGAACAATGATCTGATTTGATTCGTTTCTCCTTCTCCCTACTTTTTTGAATCTAACCCAAATCGTTCAGAGTTGGGACGATTATCATTTCAAATGGGATCCAAAAGACTTCGGTAATGTGTCGGTCCTCAATCTGCCTTACACTGCTGTGTGGAGACCGGATATTTTGTTGTACAATTGGTAAGTGTTTGTATATGAAGTATGTTATTTAGTGTCCGGATTGCTTTACGCAGAGAAACTCATTAGAACTAATCATGGTAAACACAAATCACAGCATTTAGTAAAACATGTTGCCAATTTAACATTTCTTCAGAAAGGAAAGTTAAACGAGTTTGACAAGTTACAGTTTCAACGGTTGGAGACAACAGGACAGTTCCTTCGGAATGATCGGCCAACCTGAGTACTACTTCCGAACGATTACAAATGGATGCATGCGTAATGTGACCGTGCCTGATAGGCACCCCAGTGATGCAGTGGTTAACAGAGTTGTCTTGCCAGAAGACAGGCTGGAGTTTATATCTTGGTCTTGGCAAGGGTATACATTAGAGAACAGCTCTAACAAGAGTGAAATTAGAGCCTAGTGTTTCTTTTAAAAAACGGCTTACCAGAAAGTTGACCTAAATCTGGAAACTACGACTGATTGTGATTGAATTCCGAGGTAGCCTGTCAGAAAATCCGACTACTCATTGAGATCATGCAGACATTTATGGTCTACCCCTTTAGTTCAAAATAACAACCCACTCACTACCGATATTTGATTATGGGTTTGATGTCCAAGTGACGTGTTGCAGTCAGTTACTTTCGAAAGGACGCAGTGGAAGTGTGTGACGACCTCACTGAAACTAGTGTCAGGTGCTTATCCGTTTATACAGTTAGGAGTTGAAATTCGGTTCATACTTTTAATGACATAGTTCAGTTTATATACGTGAAATCTTTATTTATCCGCTATCGGCCACTCAAACTTGTAGTGAGGGATTTTTTGTCAAAGTGCTGTCGCTCAACAGTTGGATCGACTGGTCTGTCCAACACCCATATCCCAACCTGAAAAATGTCCGAATGTGAAATTTTAACGAGAGATATTAGGCATAGAAAATGAACTCTGACAACGAAATTTGGCAATATTTAACTCCTAAAGAGTTTCGCTAAATCGCGCACACATACTGTGCTCACATAATTCAACCTAAACGAAAACATGATGAAATTATTTAACTGGTTGTCTTTCCTGTTCTTACTTGAATTCAACTTGATGTTTGGAAGGTTACTATTATATAATTTCTGTGATTTCAACTTGGAGAGAAATCCTAATCGAGGGGTCATCGATTGGATTTAACGGAACAGTTACTGTGTCTCCCCTCCAGGCGATCGGACAACCTGATCGTTACTCACAAACGAAAGTGGTTGAGCGTTCGCATATGATAATTCAGTCATGCCTAATGCGAGGTCAATGTCCCAGTGGTAAACACGGCTGTCCCATGAAAGAGTGGCCGGAGTTTTAGTCCCGGTCGTGGCAAGGATACGCACTACTGACGAGCTGCTCTAATGACAGCGAAACTCGAGTCTAATGGTTCTTTTCAAAAGGGGCCGGTTGTTAAGTCTATGGGAATGCGACAGCTGCGATCACCTGTGGGTGATGTTCAATCTATATGAAAACCAAAATCCCTTACTACTCATCAGAAATCAGAGAAGGATTCTGATGACGGTAGGTGCTCTTGTTATATTCTACTATCTGTTAGTCGTTTCCATACAGTGTCTAACTCATCTCTCTTTAGTTCATAGTCATCGTTTATTGATCGCTTCTTATCGTTAATAGTTACTGAGTAAAGAATGAAGAATCAAAATCCCCTACCACTCATTAGTTATTCAGTACGCAATGAGCGAGGAATCCGCCAATGGTCTTCAGTTTAGTCTCACACCAACTAACACAACCTGGCTGTTTGGGGTGCACAACTGTTGGTAACGCTACGTAAAGTCAAACAGGATCATCAAATGACGAATTGCACATCCCATATGGACACACCAATTCGTCGTGCTCGGCGTAGGTGCTTCTGGTGTGCAAGCTGGACGGATAGTCGATGCTCACTAAAATGGATGAGATACAACTACAGAAGATTGATGGGTAGTTTAGAACTAAAATCGAGGAAATTTTTAGTCGCCAATTGTTCAAACCCCAGTATAAAGCAAACTGTTAATTAGTCATCAAGTATTGTGAGTTATCACTGACTTTGATCCGATGTGTTCAACTCAAGGAATGTGTACATCTTCATTATAGAAAAGACGAAGAAAGGGATTGCAAAGAGAACAGTATTGCACACAACAATTTAATCCCCACACAGTTTCACTTAACAAGACTGAGGGGTTACTCTAATTTGGGCATGTATTCATAATAGTCTGCTGTACAAACACACAAACTAAACAGAATTGCTACATGAAATCATCACAGAAAGGCTCTCCTTCGTCCCGATTCAGGCCGGTTTTATATATCGAAAAATTCAAACCGTGCAACAGGGTTGACACATGGGAGTCTTACATGGTAATCACGCTTGTATTAATGCAGTTGGGTACAGATTTCACTGGTCCCAACAACTGGAATCACATCAGTACATAATTAAGTGAGATTTGCTATATGAATCAGTAACAGTGAGAAATTTACAAAGTAGAACAGAAGTTAAGCACAACATTCAACCTGGATGTACGTTCTTCCGACAAACTTTGGGTGACGCACCCATAACCAAAGATGCCAAATATTAGAACGAAATCAAGTCGCTGAAAACGTGGTAGTACTTACATAAACGATATGACCAATTACAAGAAGCAAACCTCTGTTTGTAGGCAGGAATTCAGACAAATGAATACCAGGTCCTTGGTAGGATCTTTCTATGGCCCTAAGTTCTCACAGAATCTCCGCTGGACAGAACAAGCGTGGTCCCATCAAAAAGCGGCCTTTCATCGGGCGATCTCTTTGGAGGTGACTAATGCCAAGTTGAGTCAATTTAATTCAATGATATACTTTATATACCATGAGAAGTGAATTTTCAGCTGTTTCACTTACACACACCTTTAACAAACAGAGGACAATTAACCAAATGTGCCTAGTGGTACGTAGTACGAGGTTTGATTGCGCTCCACTCGCAATTGACCGCAACTGTCGCATTCCCGTGGACTTTCCAGTCATCCCCAATTAAAAATGCGTCCTACTCGAGTTTTGCCACGGACTGGAAGAGAACTCTGGTCACATTTTTATGAGGCAAACGTGTTGACCACTGTATCGTCAACCTCACATTAAGCACGAATGATCCATCCTATGTAAACACTCAGTCACATTCATTTGTGAGTAATATGTCTAGATCACCAGGTAATTTATAAGTACAATCACGAAGTCGGATGAAAAGTTACGGAAAACAGCTGCAGTAAGTATCGATAGTGAAGAAATCAATTGATTTAATTTCGAAGTAAATTGAAGAATACAAAGTTTTGATCTCGGTGCATGTTGAGCTTAATAAGACCAGATGGGTGCAGACAAATGCTTTTACAAAAGTTGATTGGAAGACGTAAAAAATATATTGTGTTCTACTTAGCCACGAAGTGGACGTATTAGAGACTAACGGTTAATGTCAATATATTGTATATTAAAAAGAAATACAGTGAAATGTCTGATAGGTATTTTTTCAAACTCACTGTTGACATCTATTAGTTCTTTGAGTGTGTGTCTTATCAGTCTGAATGATGGATGGCCTATGTTACTATCATAAACTCTAGTCCACCTTGCCTTGAATTTTTGTGTAATTTAGCTGTCTTAATTCTGGTGGACTTTTTTATCATAATGATTATTTTTCCAGAGATACCACCACACGGAATAATTCGAACGGTGTCTTTTTGAATACGACCAATCCACACATACCACTATTTCACATTTTCTCTTACGAAGTAATTATCTTGTATTTTTAGTCCAGACGTTCGTGTTTTCTCCTATTAATCGTGTACACAGTTGGTAACTCAGTACTATGAAACTAATGTAGATCTATGCACAAAGTATAGTTTTTGGGGATCTTATAATGAATATGGCAGTGCAGAACGACAAATAACGGAGTTTGATGTTATTTCCCGTCGTGAATTTCGGAACCACAATATCATAAGAGTAAAACCAAATTCGGCACTTCGGACGTCAGGTAGGATCAGAAAGCAGTGTTATGGTAAGGATAGCAAACTTGTGGTAGAAACGGTAGAGAATAACAAACTGGAACGACTGTCCAATGAGTCAGTAGACTGTACAATGTCAACATGCAAACATAAACAGGCTGCTGATATACTGCTCAGTCAGACGTAGACAACAGGTTGGGCACTGACGTGTCTTGATTGACGGGTCACACAAACGTGTCTGTTGTACATGCAAGTTAATTGCGTAGGGGTACAAAGGAGGCACGACAGGCCTGAACACTACGCATCTGCCTACAGGTCAAAAAGTCTGGTAACCAAAGTTTGACAATATCTTGTTAAAGCAGACAGCTCTCATCATTAATCATAACTACATTTTCAGTACTGAAGTTTTGTTTAGTTCAGTTTCCTAAGTGAAAACACACGAGGAAAGTAGAAGTAGTTTTCGAAATGTTTCCATATTTTTACTCGAAAACTAAACAGTTTCGACGAAAGTATTCCGTATCTTTGATTTATTGTTAAATTCGAACTCATCTTGAGAAATATTTCCCTTCCTTCCATCTCCTGGTATTTTTCAAAATCTCCAATGCATGCGGCTGAACAAAGTGTGAAAGTTTCCTACGTTTTACGTCAACAATTGTCTTACGTTCTCACAGAGATTAACCGCCGATCAGCTTTTGATAAAGATGATAAACAGAGGTAAAAACAAATTCACACTGCTGTGTAAATTGAACTTACTCTCGAAAATCAGCATTTTGTCTACCCCAAACAAAACACAGGCCAAAACACAGGTATTTATCAGTTTTTCCGCAGTTTCTGAAACGCTTGATCGTAAAAGCGGAGAAATGTTTGCCAACAAATCAAATGAGTGAATTGTCTGTCAGTTTACCGGTGAACAAGGCACATCAGTCGAAAACTTTCTTTTTGCATTGTAAGCAGTCTATCGATCACAGGTCACTATTGATAAGTTTTTCTCAGTCAAGACGGATACTCGCAATCTGTGAAAGTTTCAGAAGCACCGCTGTTCAATTTTTGTCGATTTGTGCTGTGCGTTCGAACGTAACTGATATGTCACGATCTTTACTTTATGATTGATGCTTGCAGTGTAGGTGTCCCATTACCCTCAACTCACTTTACAGAATGCTTGTCAGCATTTTGATCAACAGTTCACAGTAGCTGATAGGGCACACGCACCCTTTGAGCATTGTGGAAACTAAACGAATCCAATAGACTTTTAAATCTTGCATTTCACCAGAAGTTTTCTCTCGTTATCAGACTGTTCATGAGTACTGAAACCCTAACAGTTCCGTTAAACGGAACCTATTCGTTCCAACGCTTAAGTAAACCACGACGATGAAAAACAATTTAACAGCGGACCAAGCAAGAGCCCTTTTAGGCTACATCATGATTGAACAAGTAGTTGCAATGTTGTCGATTGCTATGTGTCAGGTTCTTTTTGCCCTACTGTACCAAACGGTGAACAGCAGGTGACATCACATATACTACCGTCCACAATCATTTTCTATAGCATTGATGTGAACCTACCGTTCCATGTGGTTGCGTTATGAATATTGCAACCAGCCCGAGTCTTTTTCTTTACCACTTAAACGGGAGATTCAAGTTGAGATAATATTCCCAGAACAATTCAAAGTTTTTGATTCCAAGTATCACAGAGCTCTTTAGGAGTGCGGCTCACTTTCCGTTGAACAGTTGAATTTGGTTCTCCCAAGTGAATCACTCAAAAGTTTAGAAGCTCAATTTAACCGATTCAACTTACTCTCCTCTGCTGTTACTATCTTGCTGTGCTTCGGCCTAGACGAACAGTTTTATGATGGGTCTTGTTACTTTCTGACCGATCTGGGTAAGTGTCATCCGATACATGGTAATAGACTCTTGGAGTACCAATATACTGAGAATGAACTATCATACTATACTGCTCGTGAGTATTCAGGTAAATGCACATATTTAGGTCACTGATGAGTAGTTAGAGATTTTGGTTGATTTCAAGTTGAACATCACCCGCAATTGATAGCAGCTTTCACATTCCCATAGACATTCCAGTTGGCATCTTTCCAAGAGGCACTAGATACGAGTTTCGCTCTCAATAGAGCAGCTCGTCAGTAATGTGTATTCTTGCCACTGCCGGGGTTAGAACTCCCACCACGTTTTCATGAGGCACCCGTGTTGACCACTGCGCCATTGACCTCATATTAGGCGCGACCGAATTATCATATGTGAACGCTCAACCCCTTTAGCTTGTGAGTAGTGATCAGATTACCCGATCGCCTCATCAGTAATCGAAATACCGCTCAACAAGTTAATGAGTTTTGTGATTCCAAATTGAAGGGAAGTCTTAACCTTCCGTGTTAAACCATTTCGACATGATTACACGACAGGTTTCTTTTCATCCTGCTGGCTTACCGACCATGATGCGAAGAATTGTTTTGTAATTATACTGATGTTACATGGCCGAAAACAACTTGTTCACCGAGCCATTTTCCGTTTCCAAGTATGAAAACGACAACTAAAGTGAACAAAAATCTCGGGAACTAGAGATTCGTGACTGTGCGGTCGTTGACGGTTATACAGTCTGAAAATGGTGGTGGAAAGACGAATGTTAATAGATGTTAGCGTTACGTACCGACTCTTCAGTTCCAGACAGTAATCATCAATCAGATAAGTAGGGGATTCGGCGAACCAAGCATGTTGTCGGTAACCCATTGAATGGGAGAATAGTCCGAACAGATGACGGATATTCTCAGTTGCAGTGGTGTAATAAAAACTGATTCAAGCTCGACTGGTACCTATTTTGGAGTCTAAATTAACCTCCGGAATTGTCAAGCAGGTACCGGTCCTGCAACTAGCTCGGTAGGCAAACACAAAACAAGTCATTTTCTGCACTTGGTTTTTAGTTCCTGTTAAAAGTAGTGTCAAGGTTGAACAGTGGTATAAAAGACAGCTGAGGAACAGTAACATTATTGAGTGATAAATCACAAATATTACACTGTTTTATTTTTTTTATCTGACGATACTTCTTCCATCAATAGTCCACTAGGTTCAATAGTACAAACCATGAGACTAAGTTGAGTCAAAGCAAACATCTTCTACTGCTGAGGCGTTTTAATTGCATCCTGAAAGGAAATATTAGGTAAACTGTATAATCTCTGATTGCCATCTTCATCTGGAGCATTTGCTTACCGTTAACTTAAATTAAAATAATTGTACTCATCTTATAAATACGAAATGGAAATAAAACAGAAGATATGAATATCCATCTTGTTTTAACTGCATTGACGTCAATTTCTTGAAATCTTTCTTGCAATAACATATCGTCCGTTGTAATATAGTTGTGGAAATCTGAGGTCAAGTCACATTACGATTTATTAGTCACTTATAGTATAGGATTCTACAAGAAACCTACTCTGCAAACGGCACTGATTACTAAATCCGGAATGTACATCAGATACTGTATACTCGGTAAATTTCAAGGCCTTCATATTCTAAATTTCACGAATAATGTCTCCCTTAACCTCCACTTCGACTTTCGGAAAAAAAATGGCCTAATAACGACCTTCCACATTTTATATTTTAAGGACCAAGTGACCTTCTGATCTATAGATTGCAGAACGAAAGTAGTGTCCGGCGGCACATATATCAGTTTGACATTGGGAAACTGAATGTAATCAATAACATTTTTAAATAGCGGCAGGTCTCGAAACCTTTCTGCACACATTTTATTGTTCATCTTGATTAGATTGAACAAGTAGTCAGAGCATTGCGGGAATGATTGTGCAAGTATGAGTGTCTAAAATCCACACCACGGAAACATGGCTGGTATTTCGCATTTCCTACAGTCAAAGGCGGAACTTTTCCTCTCATGGTTTTGCACCACAACATTAAAGCAAAACTGGCTTTAAATCTTTCAACCTTGATGATTTCCCGTGCTTCGTTGTCAGCGTACACATCGACAAACTACTCTAGTATAGTATAGTCCACTCAACATTGAAAACATCTTTTTCACTGCAATTCAGCAGCAAATTGGACCAGTTGGACACAAAAGTCATCAGGCACATCCTCTGGGACATCCCCTGTTTACTAAGGATCATCAGAAAATTATTGTGAATGATCATATCCAGTTTATATGGATTCAACCCGTAGAGAACATTTCGGTTTAAAAAAAATCATCCTTTAGATGTTGCGTACGCTTAGCATGCTGACAAAGTTAGTTATCTGTCCACAAACGACACATTGCTCATCATACATTTCGTGCATTCGTGCAGCCCCCTGAAAAATAACTTCGTTGACCTCCTCACTTGTAAGTAATAGCTACGTGACTACAACCCACTTTCCACGTAATCCCTCACAGAAACTCTGTGCAATGAAACACTATGGACGGTTTTTCAGAATACACTCACAGAGTTGACTAATGAGAGTTTGTGTAGCACGGTGTTCTGATGACTTTTTCAAAATCTGTAACTATTCCCCAAAACAAGAGTTTTTATCTAAAGATTAGCTAGCCGATGCGCAAGTGAGCCAAAAAAAATAACAAACAACTCTGACGTAATGCTATTCAAAACCTTCAGATTTTTCAGCTGTGATGGGCCAGAAGTTGGACAGCACTCATCTAAGCAAGCTTGAGTAGATCTCAGTTCTGTATACTCAACTGCATCTTAAAACACCCTAACATTAAAAAGGGCAACCAATGAGCAAGTGTCTGCAAACTTAACCGATCAATCCCGGCCACTACAGAGTCTGAGCAGCATCTGATCTGCAAAACAAGTCCTATGTTATAATGTCATGCACGCATGAAAAATTTGGTAGATATCATCAGTCAGCGCTGGAACATTTTGAAGTGTTTTTCAACGTGCTATATTTCAAACCAAAAAACCACAGGAAGTATGAAGAAAGAGAGGGGACAGGGGTAAGAGTGGACCCTTTCTATAGATGCTATAGTTTAATGATACCATAGTGACAGACTTGACTGTATGTTGCGAACTTTCAACATGGTTATCGGAATCCACAGAAGAGAAACCATGAAAGAACTTGAAACATCAAAGGTAAGTTGACAGTTCTAAAGCAGTGATCACGATACGTCATGACACATGTCATGAATAAATTGCCAGATGATGACCGATTGGCAAATACTGCACAGACTAGGTTGTAACGTGAAATCTATCCCTGAGTGATTGTCGGTACCTGTGACAATAAGTTAGTTAAGGGGTCTGTTGTACAAGATAAATGCGAGGTTTGAAATCAAGCCAGGAGTGAGAAAAGCATAACATCTTTCAAGATGCCAACAATTTCTGAGTCTAGTTCAGAGGTTCTGCCGTAGAATCTTCGTAAATCCAAATAGAAGATGGGGAGTTAGGAAAGCAAGGTTTAGTTTACTTAGCTATTATGTTTTCTTATCCTACTGATGAAACTCAGCAAGCCGTTTGTAGCTGACATGCGAACTAGTTGACATTCAGCGGTCTTCTTACTGGTGGCCTTGACCCTGTGGACTGGTAGAAAATGCAAGGATCTCCCTTCTGCTGCAGCCCACCATTCCGATGTTTTCTCAAGGACTATAGGATCCAGATCCCGACGTGCATGGTGCTGTGGAGACTAGTTGTTTGCACTTCCAGAGTGGAAGCCACAAAATACAAGATGGTGCAGTTGATCCTGTGCTTTTATCGAGCGTGTATTTATAAAATGGGACACAAGGTTGACATCGGGCCATTATGGAGTCTAGCATGCAGAAAACTGTCTGGTCGCACCAGTGAACTTTATTTCGCCGAAACGGTTGGCCTGTTTCGGTGCATGAGCGAAGAGAAACACAACACCTAAATAGGAAATTATCGACAGTTCCTCAATCGATAGTCTTCCAATCACCGTTCAGCAGATTATGATGCATTTAAGCAATAATAAAGCGTGAGTAACCTCGAAACTTATCAATTAAAACCTTGGGTATGAACCCAATTTTGATAAATCAGAAATCACGTCACAACCAACACATTAACAGTGAATAAACCTCATTGAATTGCACTCATCTAAGTTTCGACGTATAGTGAGTGACGTAGAGTAACAAATCCGACTGAACAGCCATAATCCGGGAACAGTGTTTTCAGTAAACGGAGGTCTCAAAGTACGTGAGAGAGTCATACACGCATGAAAAATATGGTATATCAACATTATGATGTACGCCACTTCTCACCATGGTACAGACCAAATGCACATAAGAACTACACAAAATAAGATTAGAAACGAGTAAAAGGAAGCCTTTTGAATGAGTTATTTTATAAACCTGCCAAATTAGATACACTTTAGTGCTCTGAGTATTGCTCTTGCTTATCCTTACGATGACCGAGACTAGAAGTCATGTCATGGTTCCACGAGCCAACCGTGATGACCACTGCATCACTGACCTCATTTCAGATACGACTGAATTATAGTATGTGAGGCTCATTCACCTGTAAGTAATGCTCAGATTATCGGATCGCCCTGACAAGAAACACGGTAACTGTCCTGTTAACTCCAATCAATGATCCCACTAGTAAAAATCTCCAAGTGTGAATCACAGAAATCATTAAACATGCCGAGTTATATTCTGATTATGGTATTGTATTTGATTGACATAAGTAAAATGTTATTCACAATTGATCACAGCTGTCGCATTCTCACAGATTTTTCGGTCAGCCCTATCGAAAAGAAACATTAGGCCCGAGATTCGTTCTTATTAGAACTCTTTGGCAGTGTATATTCTTGCCAGGACATTACTCAGGGGCAAATGAAGCTGAACGTTTGCAATTGATAATTCAGTATGTCAAGAGCACAGTGGTCAATATGACTTTCCCGTGAAAGCGTGGCTGGTATTCTGATTCAGGTTGTGGTAAGAATATGCACCAATGACGAGCTCTAACAAGTACAAAACCCCTGGCTGTCGGACATTTCTTTCCGTGGTGATTTTTCATCATTTTCTCTCTTTTACTATCCACATCATCAGTGACACAGTAAGGTGATATCCATCATATTACTGCCAATGGCTTACGCGTCAAAACTTCCGCAAATCACAGTGCTTTGGTGGTTGAGATATCGGGCTGGTTTATTGTTTTGATACGCCACCTGAAGTGGATAGTGATAGATCAGCACTTTTTCAACAGTGCACCTTTCGACATAAAACCTTCTCAGTCCAAATGGTCGTATGCAAGAGTAGGAGTGAGCAGCGTCAGAGATAATTTCTAATAAACTCTTAGTGAAAGCGCTGTTACACTTATCATTTCGATGGAAGGATTTGATTTAGAACGTGGGTGGTATATTACGATGGACATTGAGTTGGTGGATATCGACTGATTTTGAACTGTTGTAAGGGTTGACTGAGCCACAAAAGAATAACGACTGGAACAGTTCTTTCGTGAGATTATCTAATTCCATTTAATGATCCCTGAGAATCTCTACACATCAATGATTCCATCGTCGAAGAGCAGTTATGCATGACTTATCGTATACATGAGTTAAACGGACATAGACAGTGTATTTATCAACTCGTCTTCTGTCCTTTTCCCCCTGTCCAGTGCTGATGAGAAATTTGATCGAACCTTTCCCACAAACACCATAATGAATTACACTGGCCAAGTGCAATGGATGCCTCCTGGACTTTTCAAATCTACCTGTAACATAGATATTCTCTGGTTTCCATTTGATCGGCAGGTGAGCAAATTCGTGTTTCGTTTTGGGAAAGAAGTTGGAGTTCTCACTAACTTATCTGGCTTGTGTACGTCCTTATGAAGGAAACTGAAGGAGATAACATTGGAATTGGATTCATAGAGCACTTGGTGTAGTCTCTGGATGAAAAAAAACATGGCAGTTTTTAGCTCCCAATCTTCATGGATCCGACATTGAAACATTTACTACAAATCGTATTCACCTATTTTATGTCTGCAGCACTTTTGCGGGCGTACACTGCTTAGGTAACTGAAGGGACAACAGTTTGTTGTCATTTCGGTAGCCTTGTTTAACAGGGCTGTTGTGAACACTGGTTGTTCATTCAACTATCATTTCAGATTAGACCTTATCGCATATATTATCACTCGTTCATTACACTTCGAAAGCAACAAGAACTCCCTATTTGGAGTGAATGTTCCCTTGGTAAATCCCTCTAGTTTCAACGATTGACAATGTATTCAGGGAAGATCAACTCATTGGTAGCTTGTGGTTGGATCAGACAACCCCCACCTCATATTCCGGGAAAAGTTCACACCATCCATCCCACTTTCTAAAGTGGAATCAATCTGACTTTCATCTTCCAGTCGGTCATTAATGGTTTCGGTGTCTTTCTAGTGACATACCGGCTTTGATATAATCGTGCCAAATCGACTGAAGATCACACATAGGTGCACGCGGAGAGTTATCAAAAGAATGGCCATCATTCGCCAAAACTCTCGTAGGTGATATTTACCGAGAAGGTCACCTTAAGTTACCTTATTTCTTAATGTTCATGAAAGCATAGCATTTGCAAGTGATTGCATTGTAGTACAACAGATGTTTGCCGGATCCATCGTGGCTGAACATTCTGAAGCATACTGCCCACTTCTTTGTTCAGCTGTGTGTGATATTTTTTACTAAACCTTTGCGTGTTTACTGCCATCGGATACTGGAACACTTTTTTGTTCGATCGAACTATGGGGATGTTAGCGAATCACACTGATCAATCCGTGTACCACTCTACAAGTTGTTTCCTGGCAGGACCATTTGGATTATTCATCAATATTCATCAGGGGTTGGTCGCTATATCGCCGGGTTATTAATGGATAAAAACGAACAGACAGGCTAGTTTTCAATAACTCACCTCCAAAATGATACACGTCTATATAGAAGCGAAAGATTTAAATCAACAAACCTATCGGAGTTAGTGTGCAGAGGCTAGGTTACTGGTCGATCTGCCTTGATTGTATCCCTATTTTACGCTCGTTCGCGGACTGAACCGCGCAGTTTGACCACCGACCTGATCAACTTGAAGTGATATCGGGGGATGGGCAACATTAAACCAAACAGTTTCTGAAGCTCTACTCGAAGACCAAACAATCTGATTCCAATGGCTTTGATAGTGCAGAGTGTTTCCTCATAAAATTGTCCCACCACTTTAGCTTCCGTCGGATTGTCAAATGTGATCCTCATGTGTAAGCTAATCACGTTCCTCGAATGGCCTATCGTCTGCCAGATAGTTCAGCCTAACTCGTCTTAATGAGGACACTCGGAATGAAATAAAGGTCTACGATATATTTATTGCAGCCTAGCCTAACTGTATGTAGTTCTTCGGTGTTTTAAAACGTTCCTAAGCGTAAGAACGAGCAAAACAAACTAAACGTGCAAACTTGGTTAGCTAAACACTTTTCACATTTATTCCTAGTTATCTGGTTATGACAAAAATAGCAGAACAAATATAGGTGTACTTGTATAAAATGACTCAAACGTCTGACAATTTATTGAAACAGAATCGCACTGAATAACTGCGATGTTAACTGTGTGAGGCGGTCTATAACTTGCTTTATGAGAACATTTGTTACAGTCGGGAAAATGTGCATAAGAACTGAATCAATCTAGATCATATAGGTAGTTTTTTACTCCTCCAGCTTGACACTTAGAAGAACCGTTTATAGTCTAAGTCATTAACAAGCTGGTGGACGAGCAAGCCAGGAGAATAACCACACAAAACTTTGGAGTAAACACTATGCATACAATTCACTCAAAGTGTCTGAGCATGTTATTGGCAAATGGATTGAGAATAACACAACGTTATGAGCAAGTTATAGTCCTCTACGTTTCAACCATCTCGGGTGGCCTTCCTCAGAAGTGTTGTAATCGAAATCACACTAACAAAGGAACAGAAGTCACGTGGGATTTGCCGTGGTTAGGCCAATCTGCTCTGCCACTGAACTGGTTAGTCAAATCGTTTGATGGGGGTAAGACTGATGTAGATAAGACGCGTCTGTGTCTCGTGTTGTTTATCCATCCACGCCACAATGTAGACAGGGGTTTGCTATCATTGCGATTAACGCAAGCGTGTTGTGTGTAATTGGTGAGAGCTTCAGCGCAGCAGCGCTCCGCGTGGGAACACAGGACCCTGTGAATCACTCGAGCTTGATCAAAACCTACGTCGTGATTTTTTGACAGTGCATGTAGTGCGATGGCCGAATACTTCTCTAGCTTCTGAAGTTGATATGCGTCCTTAGGAGGAAACCTCGTGTGTCTCTTGTGTTCGGCAACACGTGCTTCCAGTTATCTGCTAGTCTCTGCTATGTGGTTGGCATTGCAATCACCGCATTTACTTTCGTAAACACAGTCTGTCTGGTCGCCCATAGAAACTGGATCTTCAGGACACATCATCAGTCATTCTAAGTTATTATCTAACCGAAATACTGTTCGTACATGGTACTCAGACAGGATGGAGCGGATTTTTTCAGATGTTTGTTCACGATACGGTAATTGCACAGTAGACTTGAAAGTTCTGATCGTTTTGGTCCCCTCCTTCTCAACAAACGCGTCTGGATATTGATTGACGGCTAGCATTTCTTTAATTCGAGAAATTTCTGTTGTTTTGGAGAGTTCAGTAGTGCAACTCTTAGCAGCTCTATCGACCAATGATTTGATCACTGTTCTCTTCATGCCGATTGGATACGAAGAGTTGGAGTTGAGATACCGACCGGAATGAGTTGGTTTTCGGGACACAGAAACCTGGAATCTTTGGTGCTCATCAACTTTCCCTAGGCAGTCTAGAAAACTAAGTGAACCTTCATCGGTTTCAGTTTCCAATGTGAATACATGCTTTGAACTTTAACCTGTACAAAGTGAGTGCATCTAAGTAGACTGTTTTTAGCCTGGCATGGTAAAAAAAAAGTGTCACTGTGATATCTTTTGGAATTTTTTTTGTGTTCTTGAAGCATAACTAACTGACTGGTAGTGCAGTGGAGTTCAGCGATCGTATTATACTACTGATACCGCGGCTATTCAGTAGAAGGTGCAAGGCATATTTTTTCACAACGTACAAGCCACAAGAAGACTGCAGGAAGGATCATCAAAGTGCAGCATCACCCATAACGGTCCCTGCTACTCAATGGAACTGAGCACTGACATCTGTGGTAGCTGAGACTGTCTGAGGCCAAATACTGCGTGCAAATGAGTGGTTTTGTGACAGGTCTGGTTTACATGCTTAACCTGTGTATTGCTTTGTCGAATAAACAACCCTTGTGCGATTCGCGTTCTTGGATCACAACAGTAGCATCTTAAATAATTTTACACCCGAGTTTTGCTGGTGATGCATAACAAACACAAATATGTTGAGCACACTTCCTCTAGTCACAGAATGACCTTGAAAGGGCAAATAGAATATGTTGCGTGACAATCTGAAGAGAAGAACGGCTAGAAAAAAGTGTGGCAAGTATGTTTTTTATATTAAAAAAAACTGTTGTGGTGTTGCTATTATAAAGATCAAAAATAGAAAGATGACTGCATCCAACTATCGGTACTGATCATCATTTTTACCCACACCGAGCTTTGTATGACCGATTTTTCGGGAATTGTAACAGCCCAACGAGAGTTTTACGGAAAAGCACAGTTTGTGTTCCTTGATTTGCTCGGAATTTTTAAGAAACTAGAACTGTAAGTCCAAACACCTCACAGTTGGAACAGAATAGACCGATAAGCACCTAGATAAACTTGGTCAACCAATTCGACGGCCGTCACTATATCTGTTCTGAGTAGCAGTATAATTAGTCTTACAAATCGTTACGATTCGTCATGGTTTGCATGGTCTTAGGATCACGTTATGGGTCAGTAATGGACAAGCCAGAGTTCTGTCTGAACTAATAAACTTCAAATCCGCATTTCTTTGTGAAGGCTGCAGTCTCAATTTAAAACAATATACTGGTTGCTTTAGTATAATACTTTTCAGACTGTAAGCGTTGCTAGAAAGATTGCCGAAACAAACATAACGAGATTCACTTTGAACTTGTGTTTATTATCAACACAAATTGACTACTATTTTCATAAGAATTCAGAATCAGTTTTCTTTGCTTCACAACTCTGTTTCGTTTACATTCCGCGATTGCCACTTCGCTCATCCTTGAAGAATTGCACTCTCAAATTCGGTAGCTGGACCTACAATGGAGATCAAATAGATTTTCGTCTCAAATGCATCAATACCTCACAACCGGATTGCACCGAGGTAGGACCTGTGGATCAATCGGAATATCTGCAAAATGGAGAATTCCACCTCATCGGTAAATGACTGTTTTGCCACTAAAGATGTTTATAAAATACAAAAATGTAGTGTCAACATTTTGATCAGCTGTAGACTGCATTAATCAAGTTTATTCATGTTTAATTACCTGACGAAGTAAATTTTTTTATCCCATATTCTTTTTAGCTAGATAACATGTGATGTAAATATAACACAGTTCTTGAAAAAGTTATTTTCGAAATCAAAACACTAATGTACCATTCCCTTTTATCATACGTGCCTAGTAGAACCACGACAATTTCACATTTATTCAACATAGTGTTAAGGCAGTCGCTTGGATGTCAACAAAACACTCGTTACTTGTTTATCATACACTGTAACAATAATCGGTGTTTTCCGGAATCACTCGACTGTCAGTACTTAAAGAAAACATGCCATAATGGTACAGGGAAACAGAACAGAAATGAAATTGAGTTAACTTACTATTGTGACCGCAAAAGACGCTTAGCCTGCGAAGTTGTTCATTGCATGAAATCCAGTACAGGTTATGTTAAAATATAAGACCACGAACACGTATACTCATTTGCACGACTGACGTGTATTCACACACACTGGGCAATGGTACATTATAATTTGCCCCGGTGGCCCGTCTCCCATAGTGCGTACACACTATTCCAATGGTCGCTACTTGTCCATCGACTTCTTGGCATTGAGATCTGCCGTCTAGTTCCCGAAGGTGCGCACTATGCTACTCAAAAACTAGGGTGCCTGTTATACAATATTTGCATGTCGATGCGGAAAAGTGTACGCAAAAGAACCGACGTAGGCAGAGCCAGAGTGTCTAGACCAAGCAAGATCGAACATTTGATAACTAAGTCATTATTCTCATCATCAAGGTATCATAGTAAACGTAGTGTTACCATCAACATGTGGCATAGAGCTTAAGTAAAAATTGGGGGACAGCTGCTATTGGAAATTTTTCTGTTGAACAAGCACGGTTGATATATGCGGACTAAATAACACGGAGACTCTATTGTCTAAGATGAACCATATGAGCCTGTCACTAAGCCGTACTCATTCGTAGTGATTTCGTAAGTCAGTATCATCATAAATGTGTGATATCATGTTATCACATGACTACAACCCATGGAACTAGTCGATCAGGTCAGGTTTCAACAACCAATGGACCAGATCTGTGCACCTGAAAAACTCACAACATCCGCAAAACTGAAGAAACCAAGGGGGATTTTGATAATCGAAGAGAGCAGATAGGAAACTGTTGTGATTTCCAATAAGGTAAACTATAAACCAACAGTGTAGTCACCTAACCGAGAGATCATACAGTACGCGAAATAGTTATGTGGCCACTTGTATTTTGCTCTACGCGCCTCAATGGTCTAAACAACAACAAAAACCAACAGTCGGGAAGAAACGCTTAAATTAAATTGAAAAAACTAACGACAACAGCGTTCACCCTGTCTAAAATAATCTGTGACTTTAACAACTTGTCCGGTGACATGATATGTACCGTTTGCTTAGTGTTCCACGGTTAGTGTGGCTATCCTCATTGACTGAACCACATCGTCCGACATCGTCCGATTAGGACAAACTATCACATCAACCGAAATGACATTCGACACGTTACATATTTTCCAATGAAAAACCCATGTGAATAGATATTTCAGTTATACCACTAACAACGTGAACACATACATTGCATTACACAAAAACATAACACCGTTTACTTAGTCGCTGATTATGTCAACAAATTCGGAACTCACGTTTTCTTTTTAACCGCCTTTATCTTTCCACAACATCATGAATAAAACTTTAGAATGTTTGATGTAAACCAATGAGATTTCATCTAACCTGGTTCAGTATAACTACTGTTTCTAGAGAACACTATCACACATGTGGACAAACCTTCATGTACACATGATCCACCAAACCCCCCTCCCCCACTGCATAGTAACAAATTGATCAATATACTGCTGCAAAAGCGAATGACAACAAAAGTATGTTGTACATTGTAACTGACTAAGTGTTAGCAAAGCGTTAGTAATTATCTACGGTACGTAAACCGTGACTCTGTGTACTGCTAACAATGGGTTATATATCAACACGCCGAAAGTACAAGCGCTACTGATAGCAAGACATTTATCATCACAGTGATACTCCTTCAACAGAAAGACTTTCAATGAGATCTCCATTTTTTTTAGTTCTGGTCAATATGTACAAGAAAGATTTCGGGAGTGCCCTCTGACTATAGCTCGATGTGACCTCATACCACAGATAACACATTCACATCTACAGTCAGCCTTGCTGCTACGCGTCGTCTGATTGCATCATCAACAGAAGATAGGATACACGAACAAAACATCTACTGTGTATACGTCTGTCAATTCAAATTTCTGTTTGTTTTGAATAGAACAATGCCACGATCTTGGACCATAAAACATATCGCGGTGGCTAATGGAATTCATACAGAATTTCTAAACTTGAATATTAAACTGGTAGCAGTGAAGTAGAGAAATCCCCGTTAAACTTTGTGCGACAACATTCGCCAATATACACACCCGCCATTACTATTGGCTCAGAAAGCTGATCGGATCACCGACCTATAAGTGAAGGAACTTGACCCGCGAATGTTGCTTCAATCCAACTTTGATCACGCTCCATATGCATTCGATTGCATCCAACGTGGACGAATTCGGGATCATCCTGAGCAACTGTCCATCTCGACCTGCAGACCCTTATAAACTTATACCCCACCACCGTCACCCCGTGATTGCAATGTTCACCGTTGTACGACTCTGTTGTAAGCACATGATGCACCATCCACGCCCCCCACCCTTCATATTACGGACCAAATGAAGATTGTGCTCGCGACAGTTAGTGACGGTTATGTCATTGTAGACAGTTTTGTAATTGACACGTAATTCTAGCCACTATTTGCCAGGTTTTGCTTTGCCCAAAAGACTTGGCTGTGTGCCCACGATTCACATCAGAGAGCTGGTTATTTTGGTCACTCCAGAGTATTTCCCTGAATTGGTGGTCAGCACGGAAGTGAATCAAATGGTTGCAAGTCATAGTCCCTTCATATACACTGAACATCATCTTTTTCGAAAAGAAACACTAGACACGAGTTTTGCTCTTGTTAGAACTCGTCCGCAGTGCATATCTTTGCCACGGCCAGGACTACAACTCCGGTCACGTTTTCACGAAGCAACCATGTAGATCACTGCGCCATTGACCTCACATTAGGCACGACCGACTTGTCAAACCTGAACGTTCAACCACATTTGTTTGTGAGTAAATTATATGTAAAACCAAAATCCCCTACTACTCTTTAGTAATCATAGTGAGTTGTTTGTGTTCTTATCTGGTGTGCCTGTGTGTGCCTTTTGTCTCAACCTCACTTTAACGGGCTGTCCACTCCGAAATCAATAACGCAACAAGTTGCCTTCATCCCGGCACACGTGCATAAGACATGCTGGCAAGACGCGAAACGACACGGCCCAATAACAAGGACAAAACTGAGACAGGCCAAACGACACCCATCGTTTTGTTAGTATGGCCATACAACGTCACGTGGGGGTCCACAAATGGTGCGGCGAGTCGAATAACACAGCATGACGTGTTTCAGATTCCATGTGAAACGTGTTAGTTTTCAAGCCTCTCTAGTAGTTTGGACATCTGTCATTCATGAGTGCAGCTTTTCATTATCCATCGTCTGGTGAAAACATTTTTGTGACGGTGCATTTCTTTGGAGTAATTACTGCACGTTTACTTTGTCCATTTACACTCATCGATGCGTACTGGTTCACAGCCTAGTGTTGCCTCTCAAACTCTTAGACCTTTATGGAGAGGCTTGCCAATAGTCAAGTGTTATCGATCGTGGACCGTGGTGGACAAAACACTAGGATGATGAGTCTGAATGGTTTGGCCAGAAACGCGTGCACACTCCGTGTCAGCTAGTCTGGTTGTGGTTACAGCGGTGTGCTGAGGCTGTTCGCTAACCGGACTCGGTTAAGAGGCCTGTTCATTGAGTAATCCCTCTGGCTTGTCCTCCGGATCTTGTATTCGGTCCCACGGTTGGGGGACGATCTAACTTGAGGCAACCTTTTAGTCCAATGTGCGTTAACCCTCAAATTTGTCTGAAATCTGGTTTACTGTACGGCTGTCGGGGTGGGTGAGCGTGCGTTCGCGTAGTGTTACCAGTTCTATCTTTTCAAAACAGGCTGTTTTTGTTTCGCCCTGTCGTTGGCGTGGGAAACGTACTCCAGTACTTCACCACCCCCACCACCATCATGAACACACACGTATGGCCACATGTCGCCTACGCATACGACGTCACAATGGGTCGGCCCATTAGACAGGTCACGACAACGAGTCATAGGTATACTGCTGAACCACGCCTGGTAGACACCATGACAAGTTCAACACCATCAACCTCAATAGGGCCACAGTGTTTGTGACTCACTGATTCATACTGGAAATCGGGTAAACGATAAATGTGGTAACATCATTATCAAATAAAGCGACTACAAACTTCACTTCGACATGTACTGGACCTTCAAACGAGAGTGAACAAATCAGCATCGATCACGGTTAGCTGAACAAGTTGGCAGAATATCGACTTTGTAACGTGAATGAGTGACTGCATGTAACACGATCAGTTTGTTTGTCTCTGTCTTTCTCTATTTAATTGCAGTTCTACCTATTGTTGATAAGTTTTTTTTATTTCAAACAGAGTTCGTGCACTGATTACGCTTTCCATTCGCTATCGTGGATGAATGCTTAATCAACGATTGGCAGGCTACATTGCCAGTTAGACAAACTTTCCTTGTACAACTTCAGGAGGCCTGTTGTTTGGGAAGCCCTTTAGTTTGGACTACGGATTTTGTCTTCGTGTACACATTTTGAAAACAATCAGAATGTGTGCATATTTCGAAATGATATAATTTGACAACACAAATCTCTGGGCATTCTCATATAAGTCATCACGTATCCAAACCGCAAGGTGTCCGACGTTCAACTGTTTTGTGCTCAGGTCCTCAAGCCACAAACCGAGTTTCTTTTGCATTTCTGTTATAGTCTGCATATCGCTCGTTCGTGTCTTTTCTACAGACTAGTTCTTAAACAGGTCCATCTTTTCCATTCATCTACTCCACGGTGAGGAAAACTGATCTGTCGTTTGCTGTTATTTTGATGAAGAACTGAATATTGAGATGCAGACAACTGAAGTCAGCAGTAATGTTTCGGTATCATCGATCAATCAGTCTACTAACCCGAGTGAATGCTGCGTGTATACGGTCTTTTTCGTACGCACCTACTGGATAGTTGATCTGTCTGCATGTTCATGGAAACAGTGGGAAAATGACGACCACAAACCACAAATGATGCGTTGTGATTATAAACAACTACTGTATGTGGAAAACCTACGACGCCGCTCCATCATATTGGACACTGGCCAAAAAACCATTACAAATCGTTTGACTTTAATGGTAAAACTTGCAGAAATGATCCAAGTACTTAACTTCATTAATCAACTGGAAGTGGAACGGGTACCTAGGTCGTGCATCTTCTATGGTTTCTGGTGTCAACGAGGAATTCTTGGAAGAACTGATTCCTTACAACTGGAGCTTATAAAATACTTGCCTCATAAAAGAACGCGGTTTGTTGTCTGAAAGACAACACAGTGAGGAAGTCGATGTATTACCACAAATACTCAAAAAAGAACCACCCGAGTTTCTCACTATCTCAGTCTTTTTTAGTCGGAAAAGTTCTACGCTATCGTCCCTATTTCGTCTTGATAACTTCATATTGAATACAACAGTCGACTTTTTATCCGAGCGAGTGTGTTTATTTAATATAAGAGTTCCTCTCTGACCACATCGGTGCGGTCTAAGCAAAACAGAGTGGAGCACGCAATCTCTTCTGGTCCGTCCGCCACACTTGTCCCCATGGGGCTAGTTAATCAAATCATTTTTTCGGTCTTGCTTGTCTATCATGTCTCAAGAGCTGCGTGATGATTATCTGATCGCTTGATCAAAAATGAGAAAGGTTTGTTCACTGTTCCCTGAGTTTTCACATTAATAGTTTACAAGCAGTGACTGAGATTATTCGATCGATCGAACCATGTTATGATTTTATTGAACAAATCCATTTGAATTGACAGTCGATTAACGGAAAGTGCTGAGGATGTGCAGTACGTCGTTGTGGATGGTGGATTTTTATGAAGGTTGAGAAAATGGTAGGATGGAAGTGATGGTTTTAAAGAAGAGTGACAGTACTGGGGGTGGAGATTGTTATTAGTTTGATGATGGCACGATAGTTTTAAGGATGTGCTGAACGGAATGTTTTATTTCTTGTGGTAATTGTGAGAATATATTTTAAGATAGTTGTAACAATATGAGGTGGTAAGATAGGAAGGTGTGAGTGACGACCACATCGGTGGAAGACGATGCTTGCGTCTGTTGCGGTCGTGTCTTAGGCTTCTTAGCCGAAAAAACAGCGTCCGGTTTGTTTGCTGTTCATCCAGACTGTGCTGATTAAGTTTTGATTTGCTGAAAGCCGGTCGCTAGATCATTGAAATGTTGATCCGATTGCACATAGACCAACTGTGCACAGGTAGAAGTACAGGTGGTGCAAAATCAAATGGTGTCCCACTGTTTAGGAGAGAAACCGGATAGCACTGTAGCCATAATATCATAGTATCCCTCCTTAAAGTGAACATTGACCTGAATTGTCAAAGGTGTCCTTGGAACCACTATGTTCTTCATAAGGAGTAGAGTCGGCATGTTCAGTACTTATCTCCTGGTCAGAAATTATATTCACCAATTTGAGCCCTACAAGCGGTAGTCAGTGTGTACTGGTAATCTGAGATTGGCTGTGTTCATCCATACAAACGGAGTGCAAACAAGCTACAGATCAATTTTAATCTAAATGGGCAGAGGATTGGATGTAGCTAGTTTGAAAGGACGTGATTAGCCATTACAGTACAACTGAAAAAATGATTAGAACAATCGGTGTCATAGTACGGCGTGATGTATTCTTAAAAGAGGGATTTCAGTGCATGTGGTCCATATGCCTAGTCTGTTGATATTCCGTAAATGTCCTCGGACTGCTGTGAGGTCTTACTGGAGATGACAAACGATAATTGCTGTAGATGTGTTCCTTGCAAACGGAAGAAGTGAACTGATGATGATTGGATAAAGATTTTATGGATCCTAACGTTGATGTAAATGACAAATGATGCTATTGACAATGCTGTCAAAGAACATCGGCAATAACTATTCTTATCAGGCCAAAATGTAAGTTTAACTAATTGTACCATGTTACTCAGGATTGTTCATGAGTAATGGATCACGAATGAGATAAACGATAACCCATGAGAGCCAT
Organism: Paragonimus heterotremus; assembly: GCA_013368495.1. Taxonomy (NCBI): domain Eukaryota; kingdom Metazoa; phylum Platyhelminthes; class Trematoda; order Plagiorchiida; family Troglotrematidae; genus Paragonimus; species Paragonimus heterotremus. The sequence continues at coordinate 184,914 of LUCH01000019.1, read as the reverse complement.
ATAATATGAATTTCGCGATTGAGGTCAGTGACAGTATAACGCTTCGTTCGGCAGTTTTCATCTGAACACTCATCTTATGTTACTGCTAGAAGATACTCGAATCAATGAAACGTGTGGACATACTTGTGTAATATGTTGGCATAATATGCTTTCTGTTCACTATGTCCGACTTCTTTGTGTTAACAACTCTTATGGTCACAACTGCATTTAAGACCACAGTAGGTTAATACGCTAGTTAACTCCCTATTGACTTGTTTGATCAACACATCTCCTTTTGTTCAATTAACAGATGCGTCGGTACACCGAACTGCTCAACTTTACGAATGTTGTCCATATTATTTCATCGATATCAAAATGTATATAATCTTACAACGACGAGCACTCTACTATGTGTTCAACCTGATCGTGCCTTGTCTGCTCATATCTGGCATGTCCTTAATGGTATTCATGCTTCCGCCAGACGCCGGCGAGAAGATTTCGCTGGGTAAGTTTTAATTGCCGCGGATACCGAATTTGTGTGAATTTGTATTCATGCAGTAGTGCTACGTTTAGCGTTCACAGTGAAGCAGATGTATTGGCAAATAAAATCTAGAAGAAAGATCAAAAGTGGCAAGTTTCTTTTCTACTGAACTAACACTACATCATTGACTGGGCCGTACTGTCAAATTCGTCAGTAGTTCAGCACCATTGTGCAGATCATCATATGGTTCTTTCTCAAACAATCAAGCTTTTCTACAACACGCAGTCCACGCCTTAATAGACTGCCCTGCGCTATCGTCCGGGGGAACAGGATCAGTGTAGTAGTTATACCATCAACATTCTCATACCTTCGTATCCCAGTTAATATGAGATTATATAGCATTAGGACCATTTAAAATACCCGAATTGATTGTGCCGCAGTGGCCAGATGGAACAGGCTACACTGCAAACAGTGTACAATTTAAACTTAACAAGTGCAATGCCTTGAAATCATGCCAACTTACTCCTGGTAGCATGTCTGACCTCATTGACTGAGTGTAACCAAGCTGGTATTCACAACCTGACCGATGTGCAGATCGCAGAGCTTGGTACTTCTAGGAAAGTTGTTGCATCTCCTTCTTAGTTGATGAGGTAACCTTAACATTACTCAAGCTATTTTAGTTCAAATAGAGAGAGATTTGTTACGGATCCTTGTCTCCCCTGATCATTATGACTGGCGAGTAAGTCCTGGTACAAAAGACGATTAGAGGTACCTATTGCATTGGATCTGTTCAGAAACCTCGCTTACAGACAATCTCCTTAATCGGCTTGAGTGTGATTTTACAAGACTAGTACTTATGCTCAATCTTATAATACAGTACAAGTTTCCACAGGTAACTTCCGTCAGCTATGCTTTTTGAGGTAATCTAGCTACTGGTCAAAGGCACGGTGAACCCTAGGCTACATTTAAAATAACCTGTCATTCTGCAAATGGAATTCGAGTGGACAGCTTGCAACATATCTGACAGAATAAACAATCGCACAATCAGGCCAAACAAATAGGCCGAAATAGACGACATCCGTACGAAACACTTCCACGACAATATTCCTCCGTAATGTTTGTTAGCTGGAAAGTTTACAATGATAGCCACATCGCCATTCACCTGAGCAGTATTTTGGTTATTGTTGCGTAGTAGTGTGTGGAAAGGAATGTGTTGTAATCAGGTTTGCGTGAATAATTGAATGGATCATTCCACTCGGACGTTAACTAAGCATGAGGAGCGAACGACCAACAGAACAGGGAACTAAACAAAATTACTTAATATGCGAGCTACTCATGAGTAGGCAAACGTTTAGCATTCATATTTGGAGATTTTTTCGGCCATACATTTCCGACTGAGTTGGACGACGTTAGGGTGGGATGCGACACTCATTGCAAGATCAAATATGGTAGAATTGATGTATGCTACAAAATATCTATTTAGCTTTTTGCGACAACATAGTTGCACTACAGTGCCTGAAGAAAACCTACGCATGGAGTCTGTGGTCTCGTCGACTTTTGGTTCGGCCGAATGACAACAGTTTAATTGTGAAAGCAGTCGTCATTTGAAAACATTGTCTGAAACCCAGCTGCAGAACAGGACCATCTTAATCCGATGACAGTGAGCTGGCAGTGACAGAATGTGAGCGCAAGAGTTCTCAGTCCGTAGACGCCAGTTCATCTCGCAGAAGTGTCCAGCAATTACTAAAACGCTTCACTGCGCTCTGAAAACTTTTGAATTTGTGGCGTAACTTACAAGACATCTTGTCAGTTAAGTACTCTATGGGTTACCTAACCAGTCTAACTGAAATTCCTACTTGGCCCACTTTTGAATCCAACCAGAGTCCGAAAATAGAATGGCTTAACACCGTTTTTCAGTTCACTTATATTTGTCTCCCGGACAGATTCGAGATGTAGACGTACACCATTTTACACAACAGACAGGTTATCAACAAAACATCCTAGTCGGTCTAGTTTAACTAAGGGTTCCTGCAGCTTTTCATTGGATCAAATTAAGGGTGTTGATATCTGGCATTAGTTTTAGACCGAGTGATTAAATTGGCAAATATCATCGTTTTGCTTTATTTATTTAGTATAACTGTCAACATTATTTCACTCTTTCAATTCTTATTTGCAATCAGGAGTCACAATTTTGCTTTCGCTTACAATGTTTCTGCAACTGGTCGCCGATAAGCTGCCTCAGACATCCGAATCAATTCCGTTGATCGGTAAGTTATCGATTGACCTAAATTGGTTATTTACCGCTCTTCGCGTAAGTCGAGTGAGTCATACTATACTATTACTGTTATCGTAAATAGTGAACCACGTTCAACTTCTAATTGTTCGGATTGTAATGCTTGTAGTATACAGAAAAGGGATTTTTGATGAGTAGTAGACGAGTTAGTTTATAGAAATTTAAAGCCACTCACGATTGTTTGCTGCCCACTGATTCCCACATACGTTTCAAACGGCCGCTATAAAAAAAAACACTAGACTTGAGTTTTTCTTCTGTTAAAACTCATATGTATGCAACGAATGTGGCTGAGCTTTTGGATATGATAGTACAGTCATGCATCTAATGAGCTCAATAGGGCATTGGTTGATGTGGTATAAATTAACTAATGTTCAGCTTCAAGCAGACCCTAACTGCTCTATACTCATCGACCAGGACTCTATGTCAACCGTAACCTTGAGACTGCCATGGCTTTCACATGAACTTAGGAGCTACGTGATCCTTGTTTACTGTTACAGTTCATTTAACCGTCCTGTTCTGTTCATGTCACATGTTATTCGAGTGAGGAAAATGTGGTGAATGAATTCAACTCATCAAAACAGTGTGAAAATGGAGAAACGTTTTACAGTGATCTGTATTAATTGCATACATTGTCAGTGAACGTTCAGTGACGGTTAGGCTACCTGTGAAGTCGAAGACAAAACGAAGTATGGCAATGAGCGTTGTGGTAGTATTCGTCAGCATGTGCGTGAGGAAACAATTATGACAAACCTCGATCAACAGCGCTAACAGGAAAACTATATTCTGATGTGAGATACGTAACGAATGTCAGACGAGCAAAACAAATGGAAGGCAAATCGTTGATTGGCAGCCACAATTTGAAACAATCGCCAACCGACTTAAGCAAAAGTGAATATACCGGCAATTAAGGGAGGCGAGGTAAAACTAACATCATTATGATCCATCGCTCTGAACGTGACAGAAACTGAAGGAAATATTGATACAATTAACCAGGAGACAATGGAAGTCAACTGTTGATGCAAGGCAAGGAAGTACGTAAACGATCGAGTTGCTGAATAGATTAAATTGACAACCGCGTACTCCGGTAAGATCGACGACTTCCACCATCTGGAAGGAAGCTGATCCAGCACTGCTCACCAGCTGAGTTCCAATTTAGAAGTATATAGAACGCAGTGAGTATTTCTTCATCGAATCTTTTCTAAAGGGTGAACGGTACGCAAGACATTGGTAACAATCACGTTGTAATAAAGTATACGGTTGTTGAAACGTCATAAATCCTACACAAGGTTAACACACAAGTTTTTTAACTCATACAAAAAAGCTATTGCTCTGTCTGAGTCATAACATGTCCGGATACTGTATAATGCCGAAATTACGATTGCCACTAGCTTCCATCTAGTTATACGAAGTTTATCTAAAAAAAATGAAATCGTTTTGCTAACGTTCTAAATAATCCATGTTCCTATTGGCTATTTTATACACAATAGAGAAGAATAGCAAATTCGTAGGTAGAGATGATTCGCCAGTCACCCATCAGCAGTTTGTGACAATTCAGTTTCTCAGCCTCTCTTTTAAACCTGCTAAGGACGTCCATCGAAATAGAGGTGCGTATAACGAACCAATTTATACCTGAATAAAAATTGTCGCTATTTTTATCGTTGTGCTTACTGGGATAGTTCAGAGTACACTGTAATTCAAAACCTCAAGGATCATACATGGCAAGAAAGTTTTTATGTTTGATTTAATGCCAACTGATCGATCAGTTTCATTTATCATGAAGTGAACATATTTGATGTTGAATACACAGAAGTTACTCGAGAATACAGAATACATCTTGCAAACACAACTGAAGCCTTAGTTACACCGAGGACAAACACACTGCGTGATAACGTTCTATAAGTCCTGATTAAATCAACATGCCGACCTTCGATTTTTACTCAAATTCAGAAACTTCGTTTCTTCCGCGTACTATCAATGCTAGACGTATAATCGATATATGTGTAATCTACTGCTGGATACGGGATAACGATATTAATGAGCAGCATAGCGCGTACGTAAATTAACTGTGCATAAGCTAAAAAAAAATAACAATACTGATCACGTGAAACGCCGAAATCGTACGACAACAGTCGAAAACCAATGACTCCTTGAGACTGTGTTTTCACGGAAACTAGTGCCACAATATAGATTGCAGCACAGTCGTGTAAATGGGTCTGGTTGACTGAGATCGCAGTTCTTGTGCAGCCACCCCTCATGTCAGCTCCATAGCACGGGCACCATACTGTCGCTACAAGTTGAAAACCACCCGCTTAATTGTAGTTTTTACACTCAGATAAGTATTTCTGTTAGCCCGCATCAAAATGAAGTCTAGACTCAAGTTTTGCTCCCATCGAAGCCCAAAAGTGGTGCATGTTCTCGTCCAGACCGGAATCTGTGCCTGCAGCCCGGGTGGTTGTGAGGCAAACGTGTTAGCTAATATTACACTAACTACGACATCCATGGCTGTTTTTTTCTTGGCTGTGCAGTCATCGTTATTCCGACTTCAGTGGAGTAGTGGTTAGAATGCTTGCCTCACATTCACCAGAGGTGGGCGCAAACTCCTGTCCAGATAAACGCTACTCAACTAGCTTGTTCATGAAGTATTTCACACGAAATGGAATGAACTAATTTATGGACTTTCACTTCAACTTTAGTGATCTATTCCGCGCTAAATGCTGTGACGTGAGCAAACGGGTGACAAGTTAAATTTTACTGCATTCAAACTACAGATTTATTCGATTCATACCGTCAACCGAAGTAGTTGGAGATACGTGCAATATGCGAGGCAGAAGTGAATCATTTCCGTTATTCGCTTCAAAAACTACTGCCTATAACAGCCAAGACGGTGGTAATCAACAACTGTTAACACAAGGTGCTCTAGCATTTCATCAACTTATCAGATTATCATTTCTTATGCAATATATATACACATATGTGCCTCGTGTTGTGGCAGTCTGAATGCAGCTCGGAAACCCATACGACAGACCATCGGCAATATGAGCATCGGTAATAAGACTTTGTCTATCCATCGTGTGCTGGGTTACCGAATCGATAAAACCAGAACAATAACAGTTCCAGCGATAGTAAACACTCTCAATTGACTGGAAAAACAGCACCTTTTATAGAGGGCCAATTGCTATTGGTCGAAAAGCGTATATGCGTTCTGATTGGTCAGTTCGTTGCTACGTTCCACTGCCTTGAATCTGGCAACTCAGTCGTTCAATTCTGAAGCATTTAAACTGCAGCTGATCGCTTTTCTTGATTGGTTGTCATTGGCAGGCCACAATCCCGTCGGCAGCAGCTCGTGTGTGAACTGTGATTAGCTGAGCCTTCTCCAATCAGGAAGCCGCTCTAGTTCAGTCTAATTGCACCATCCACATCAATAGAGTGTTCGCTAGTCACAAAACTGGTTGCCCATAAGAACGATAGTCTGTAACAGAATCCACCAAGTACTGGTTACCGATCTCTATTTCGTTCTAACTGTACTTCTGCTTGACGTGACTAAACAAAAACGAAACCGATCGCGGTGGTGTGTCGCCGGCTAGAAAAGGTGCATCATGAAGTTGTAGTTCCATGGGTATGCCTATGATAGTTTGTAGAAGTATTGATTTCTCTTTATCCAAGTAACCAATACCACAGGAAAACAGCTACTGTGTAGTGTAAACAGTTCTACACTCACAAGTTGTATACACAAAGCCTTTAAGTACACTTAATGAACAGGAGGCACCAGAACAACAACAGCAACGTCTCCACGTCTGGTTGTCCGAACCTTCTTCACTTGAGTCACCAGTCCACTTTACCTCAACATAACAAAACAGAGTATAAGGCAACGGACGGTCGAACAGCAACCAGGGTAGATATTGAAAGCTACGACCTAGAAACCTTAACAATTCGGTATTGAAACAGAAACCTGAAGTCTTCAGTCATGGAACATATCTAGAAGAAATGGCATCTCATTAACCATAATACCTCGTTCAGTGCGCTGTCAGATGTTCGAAACATGAAGCCACTGTGGTACATCAAGAGAACGTTGATTAAAAACGGTCGTCCTACGCTTGATGTCCAGGACATGCCGACCCGGTCTGTGTTATTTCCGACTTAACCGTGATAAATGTTACGTATCGGCTACCCGACCAGCGAACTTTACTAGAGTGTTGTTGCCACCCAACTTTCATATATATATCATGCGCTCAATATGACTAGACGAACTGGTAACATCTCGCACTCTCGGTCTCGTTACCATGATTGCTAACATTCGCAAATGACATAAAAAATCAGTTGCTCTACTAACTAGTAATGGACGTTGTCAAACCGTTCACGATGTCCTCGATTTGAGCAATCGTCAGTTTTCTAGTTACAAGTAGACTGTGTTCTAACAAATTCAGGTACCTAGTTCAACTTACCCAGTCGTGGAAACAAGTTATTATGTCCCCGGAAAACGGTAGAATTTTAAGCAGAAATTGAAGTGGTCCAGTCGCTACTAACCACTGTCTCCAACTGGACGTCTGAGAGCATTCCCCATTGGAACGGTCTGACTTGGGTACACTCAATCATTAATTTGCATCTCCGGATGAAGTTGATATTTCAGTCATACTTTCTGTTAAGTCAGCGACATAGTGGTGAACATGGTCGCTTCACAAACAGGTGATCATTGTAGTTCAACTCTCGGTCTAACTAGGGAGATACACTACTGACATGTTTTCATGGTAGCAAACTAGAGTAGTACAGTAACTATTTACATCTGATCGCTTGGCCCAAAAGTGGTCCCCCACATTGCGAACAAGTGAGACCCCTGTATTTTTACGGCACTATCAAAGGATTGCATAAATAATCATAACGAGCAAACCCAAACAGTTCATGTCAACAGCCCCGTTCAACAAAAATACCGGGTTCCGAACGGAGCCGGCAAGGTCAAAGGCGAACCTTAACACATGTAGGCCGAATCAGCAATGAATACCGGCCACCCAGACGATTAGTGGTAATTTACTCCAATGTGACAAAAACTGAGTGGATAGGGTATAGGGACCAAACATCAATCTAATGGAAAAATGGAAAATGCAGACAGGGGGAACGAAACTTCTCAGTTCTGCAACCAATAAATGTACAAGTATGAACAGTTAATATTTTGTGTACATAAATGCGGTAGTCAGAGGAGACAAACACGAATATTAACTCATTTCACACGCTCTCCTTAGTCGAAAACGTATTTGTTATGCGAATAAAAAACAGTACTCAGTCAAAATGGTGCGATCATAGATCAATCTGGATTGTGAGTGATACCGTTTTGCAACTCACAACGTCATAAATGGATGGTAATTTGTAAGGCAGGGAAAGACTAACTCGTGTGCTCAGAATATTGGTAGTCTTGAACACAAAAAAGACTGAAAATTCTAGACCAAGACCGGGGACATATCCATGTATTATGTGGACCGTGTCAACAAAGTAACTGGCACTACACCATTGACAACAGGTACCAAGGTGCTCCAGCTGTAAAAACCGGTGTTTGCGTTTGTTGTTGTGTATCTTTTCATGTCGTGTTATAGGTGTCTGTCAAGTAGCAATTTCGCAAGACAACCGTCTTTTGCGGTCACAAAAATACAGTACAATTAAATCAATCGCAATTAAAGATTACTGGTCATATGTTTATGAACGCAAAGGACAGGTTGCTCAAGGTTTTTTGGTAAAAAATTTCATTACGTTAAATGGATTATGAACAATCATCAGTATAGTAAGTGATGATCCACACGTCCATCGTGGCCTGTAGTCTACAAATTCTATACAGTGGAGGATGCAGGGTTCCGTGCTCAGTGAGTGTCACTCTTCAGCTTCTGCGACGTTGGTAATTACCCCTTGACCCTTTTCTCACACCTTATTTCTGTCTAACCGATGTAAGTGCCTCTGGAATACAGAAAGAGAAATATTAACTGTAGTGAATACTAGATAACGTAAGGTTTTATCTTTTAGCAGGAAATAGAAGCAGTCGAATGTTTTTTACAGCAAAATTCGCATTGTTCCATTACAAGTACGCCTCTGGTTAGCGCTGAGTATCTTTTCAAACTCATTCATTACACCTTTGTCTTTGAACTGATAACCACTTTCCTAAGCACGTACACAACAGATTTTTTGCAGGCGTCAGTCTGTTCCATTTTCTCTGACATTTGAATACCTATTGATCGATTTCTTGAATAATAGAAATGTGTCGTCTCCGGTCTAATTTCAGGTATCTATTTCCAATGTACCATGGCTATTTGCTCACTGTCAATTGTGTTTACGGTACTCGTTTTGAATTATCATCATCGATCGGCTGACGTGGTTACTGTTCCTTCTTGGGTAAGTATTTGAAGCTTAATGTTGATTTTAGAAGTGATTCACATTATACTGTTTGAAGATTAAATAAACTTAATGATGATATCTATTGGAATTTGTGGACCTATTCCGGAACGCTCAATCGCAGTGATATACCTTTGTATGTGCTGTCTTTTTCAGAACAGGTCCAAGCTGATTGGCCAACCAAAAATCAGTAACCCTGACGAATCAGACTAATGGAATGCGAACCTTTGATTACACTTGTAATTGTCCATTACTTATAATGTAGACGGGAGTAGAGGTGGAATTTTCGTGAAATTCAGCTTGTGACACAAAGTGGTGGATTCGAATCCCAATGATGCCATCTTCCCCACTTCTCAGCGAGGTATTAGGCTAATAATCTATTATACCAGCTTTCGTCCATAGACAGCGATACTAAATCAAGTCAAGAAATTACCTCGTATACTTAAAAGGTTGAGACTTCAATTATTATTGCTTCCATATATTTACTATTGAATAAAATATTAAAAGAAAGAATGAGCTACTATACATGAAATATACATTTTATCGCAGGATTTCATTTTCAGTGACATACCAGAAGGATGACAAAAATGTTCACGTTGTTATACACTCAGCAGTTTAATGAGTTCCAGAGAGTGAGGTTCGGGATTAAGCAAGTTTCTGGCTAGGTGACTGGTCGCTATTCTCCTGAGTTTGAACGTGTATGGACCAATATGTGTAGGGGGCACTCTTACTGGGTTTGATAGATTGGGAAATGACTAGAAGTTAGGGGTGTTTGTTATCCTGAAAGATGGTTAATAGCTTGTTTGTATGGTTTTAGATTGAATTGAACGGTAACAGTGGTAATGTCCGTATGGTCTTGTAAAGCTCCCACACTGGGCCGGGAAGTCTGACAATCTGATCCAGACTTTGAATTCTTTCTTCAACTGACCAAAAAATGGTTTGAGAACGGTATGGACAATGAGGAATTGTGTAGTAACCGATGAACTTTGGATTTTGGTCATTACCGGTGGAAACCGATTTAAAAAGAACCCCATTTCATCCGCACGGACTACAATCGCTAAGACTATAGCCAAACCACCGACTGAGTATAGATATCTCTCATTTCAACAGTCAACATAAGACCGGTAGCTCAACTACCAGTAACTTTGACCGTTGTCCGGTTATTTTATCGCTCTGATGAGTTCCAATGGTGTAGGAAACCGATCGAATTGTGCATACTTCAGTTAACTCGGTCACAACTTCCGATTGTCACATGTTCTACCCAAAGCAATTGTCCCCTAATAGGCGAAGGAAACTTTGATAGACCGTTGCAAAGGTTCTAAAGTGTATTGGTGAAAAACGCTTGAAGTATATAATCAAACTTTTATTTTGATCCGAGTAAAACGGTAAGCAGAACTATTGAGTTCAATATTATTGTTCTCAACGTCCTTTACTCATAGGCTGCAATCGATCGACTGTTTTTGATTGACCAATAAAATGACTAACGTTCACCAGGTTCCTATAATGGGTTGGAAAAAGTTTTCAATCTCAGCAATTGTCAGTGAAGTGGTCGTCCCGATTTTGGTAACAACACACGTGCCTGAGGCTTGAACCCACAACCCATTAAAAAGTGCCAAAATGACAGACTTTCACAAATTAGTATTCTAGACACGCTTCCGTTACACCAGGAGCTGGTGGTTACTGGGGTTGTGGGGACAGACGCGAATTACCTACCGTTGCTGTCGCACTTTTGTTTCACACATCCACTATTTGTGACTGGCCTGCAAGCGTTCACCATGACTCTGAAGAGATTGACAGCAAAGTCTGAATGGTTTACAGAGGTTTTTTTGGTTCTTGCGACTCAAGTAACTGCAAGTGTATGATAAAATGGACAACGGTCTGAGCTACTATTCTGATGCAAGTACACAAGTGGTGACAATGAGATTCTACAACATCTGAACAGCTATCCATCACTTTGATGTTGATCATCCGGTCCAACTATTTGTATGGTTAACTTTTCAACGTGGTGATCTGACTAAATGCAAACACCATTTCCCTGCCAAATCCCCTTTCACAGTCGGTTGTATTTGGTGTCCATTTGTGTACTGACAATGATCACTCACTGAGCTCGTTCATTTGTCCACACAATAAACCCTTCGATCGTAGCTCTATAGTTCGATCTGTAGTACGTGGTATGTCCCATGTGCCTGTCACTCTGGCACTGTGTCAGTCAGCCTTCAACGTCCTATTGCTCCCTAGAAAAGGTTTTGGACCAAGAAAACCCCATCATGCTTTATGTATGATGAAGTTTTGAGATGTTTCTCTCAAACAATTTTCAGCAGTTTCATGTGCGGCAGTAATCATTAATCGGATAGCTGGTTAATCTGTCCCGTCTCACTTTAGTTAACATGAAATCTGGCTTCATGTTATCATAGTAAGCGGTATCGAATACGCAGACTACGAAACATTGTTTAATCAAACCAGCAGAATACATTATATGTTATCTATGCTTTATTAACACAAGGCTTTACAGTTAATCACTTTTCAAGGAAACAGACAGAAACATGATGTTACACGAGTTATACTCAAACAGGTTTCGTTACATTCTTATCGGTGTTTACTTCAGATGAGTTAAATGAACAAAATTCCAAACCATAAAACGGTTACAAGAAGGATAGTTTAAAACCTGTATGGTTGCTACCAGGATAACAGTTTCGTCACAAACAGTTTCTTTGTGTGGGACGGTGGAGCTGTCTGACTGCAATTGGTTCCACATACTGTATACCGAGTTGCAAGAAACATTAAAAGACTACTTAGTTAATCACATTTTTGCCGTCAGTTAATATTAGACGAATAATTGCGCTGGTCACTTCAGGTGTTCGTTGCCAAGTTGCCTGATGGCCTCGAAACCGGTTGTTGAAGCCATTTTGGTATGAACTCGTTAATCCTGGTTCTAAACTGGAGTTCATTTCAATGATGTACCGAAGCAGGTGTAATAAAAACATCACCGTCCCATTTTGTATACAAAAGAATTGTTTGTAGTGTTGATGTTATTTTGGTAGCACCTGGACAAGTTCTAGGCTATGACCTTTTGTATGTGTTTTGTGGTTAGGAGTTTTGTATATTTAGTGTGTCTGCGACAAACATCATTGATGGTGTAACAAAACCTGCTCAAGCATTGATTGTGTAACGTCATATATATAATGGATAATACAATTTATGCTGTTATATTGCTAGAGTATTATGTTATTGTATATCATTATACAGTAATATCACACATCACATATATAGAAATGTAGTATAATATACACATATATTCCTTGGACCTGGTGGTTGTATTTATTAAAAGATCATCTAAAATCAACTTAGACTGATAATTTCTTGATAACAGGAATAGTTAAACTGTCTCTAATCTTAAACATTATAGGAGGTAGAGTTATAGGACTTCTGTCGTTATATGAATTCAGTCGAAGATCAGGTTTTTTTTACGAACAGATTTGGCGTACTACTCATCAGCAAGACAGAAGACAATAATAGTAGGCTAACGGAGTTAACAACTGGTAAGTCGTTGCTCAGCTATGTCAACAAGTAATATAGTGTACTGCAAGCCAAAAACTATCAGTGTCAGTGAGTAACTATATCTTTCAACACATCGATGAATTATCGTTCCTACGTGCACTGTTCTTACAAAATGGCTATCCAGAGCGTTTTGTAGATAAGACTATGCAGCTTCGTCAGAAACAGGATAAGATGAACCGAGTGGAAAAGAAAACAGTGTTTATCTCATTACCATTCACAGGGGATAGGCTTGCCGAAAAAAATCACTAGGAGACTTGACACTGTCATCAATAGAACATTCTACGCTGCAAAATTACGCGTCTGTTTCAACTCTTCCCCAGCTTCGCGTTTACGTCTAAAGGATAAAATGCCCGTTTCTGAGGCTTCTTTTTGTGTATACTCATTTACTTGTTCCTGTGGAACTAGTTACGTGGGTCGCACGGCCAGGCGCTTATCTGAATGTATCCGTGAGCACCATCCAGCCTGGATCGGCAGCGGAGTCACCAAGACAATTACGAGCACGATTGTTTCACACCTCGTTGATACACATACTGTCAACCTGGACTCCTGTTTCCGTCCGATTTACTGAGTCAACGCCAATCACTCAAAAGCTGTCAGATGCCAAATTTTAGCCACAGCCGAAGCGATTGGAATTCGATTAAGAAATCCACCTTTGTGTGCACAAAAGCGTTTTGTTCAGTTCTCCGAAGCCATGCTAATCAATACTCGCCGTCCGATCCCGTGTGTGCATAAACTGTTTACTCATGCAATTTGTCTGTCCTGCAACTGATAACAGCCCCTGTTTTGTGTGAACCCAATCGTTGGTTGTTTCTATTGTTGTTGCCATCCGCATATCCCCTATATTCCAATGTTTTACGTTCGTGACTGAAGAGAGTAAACGAAATGTTAACATATCGCGACGTATATATTCTATCGTTACTGGTGAACTTTGTTCAAGTGTTGAAGTTGCCATGGCCAACCACACACACCATGACCCATCAAACCGTCATAATGGTGACGTAATCGTACCAAAGCGTTGTTTCCGTGTCTGCCGATGACGTGTCTGACCTCACCCAAACTATCTACTTGATCTTTTGTCCGTTTCGCCCTGACAACTCGGTTCATATAAATTGTTATGTAATTAACCTGATGATGAATAACCGAAAACGAGCTTGTTTGTTACACTGTTGTTTTCTGATGACATCTCTTATTAATCCAATCTATATCTTTCAGGGACACAGTCGAACTCTACAATGAATAAGTAGTGGTCTATCACAACAATATCTCTTCTTGACTAAAACAATGAGAAGAGGCAAATCATATGGTGTTCTCCGGAATACCATTAACAAGTTATTCTCAACATCGCCCAGATTCGGGATTTCCACGATTCGCTAAAATGGAGTCTAATTTCCCTGTGTAAACCAGATGCATATTTCAACAGTTCTGATTCATGCATTAAATGGTACATATTTGAACCGGTGTATCATGAGTAACCGTTTATCAAAATATATATATGGTTGTATGTTAAATATTCTATGTACCTCTCATATGTGAATGGATTATTTTGAGTGAGCCTTGAGTGGTGCTACACAAAATTCTCGAATACCATCTTTTCAGAGACCGATTTTCAGGAAAACCTTGCGTGGTGATAGATGTAAGAAACCTCTATTAGTAATTACAATGTGACACCACGATAGTTTGAAGGAAGGGAGCCTCCTAGACAGGAGAAGAACAGAAGTACATTGAACAATTTCTTGAGAACCGTATTTATCCTTCCTCAAGTTGACTATGGCTTCCGTTCTGTACAAGCCACAAATAGGCACGTCGGTAACAAAGGTTGTACCTTCTTTGAATATAAGGATGTACGGTTTAAGTTATGAGGTGGCCGTGAGGATATGGGGTTCTAGGATCATTGGAAGTTTCTTGTTTCTCAGTTCACGAAGTATTAATGCAACTGCAATGTTGTGTCATCTGCATCTGTCAGCGTGGGTGAGAGGACATGACCGAATAATGTGAGAGAAATTTTCATGCCTGGTACCATACGGACATTTTAATTCCTCTGGTGATTTTGGATGATCACTTGGGAGACGGATTTTCTTAGACATGCCAGCTTTAAGTTGCTTCAATAGGATGTAGAGGCGGGAAATAATGCTGACTAGGTTCCGTAATCAGTTGTGTGGTGTGATCGTTGATGAGGAGTGCCAAAAACAGGCACTATTGTGTGTAGTCTAGAGGACCTCACACCCTGCTAAGTTTGTCTTCTGTTCGGAAGTAATAGTCGTTCCGGCTGCTGACAGTGATGTGAGGACAAGGCGATGAAACGGTTGAAATGTGGGATCACGTACATCTCTTCAGAAGCGTATGGGATTGAAGGTTGGGTATCTCGAGGCCGCCGGAATCGATATCCGAGTAAAAGAAAGCCTTGGACTTGCTTTAATGCAGCCTCAGCTATTTCTTAATATTCATTCTCACTGTTCGATTAAAGAACTTAGACACTCTTTAAGGAGGGTAGTGAGACAAATTTGAGGGGTATATCTCGATAGTAGATGTGTCCGCAAGATTTCGACTACTTGCCGGTTTTTAGAGGCGCTGCCGTCACCTCGTGTAACGGTTTTTTGATAGATCGACATCTGTAATTGTTGACATGGTTCTACTCCAGTTGACAGGACTAACTGGAACCTCAAATGTTGTTATTCCGATTATGTTTGTGTGAGCCGTGAATGTCGGTCGTCAAGAAAAGTGACAAATCATTTTCTCTCTGCGTCTATGTGGATGCACTGGATCTTTGAGTGGTTCACTGTCAAGCCGATTTCAGGCAAACTCTCGTAGAGCTGTTCCAGTCTGATCACCTATGTTTCCCTCAAAGGAAACGTTACAATATCATCTGCATATGCCAGACAGTTCAATTGGCCATCCGGTATGGTTAGGGATAGGTCAACATAAAGTTCGTACATTTTGGTCATACAAGGACATGTAACTAGTGTTAACCAGGAGTCAAGATTCCTCAGGGTGGCTAACGTGAATAAACAGAAGGACACAAGAACTGAAAATCAAAATTATGATGTGGTGACCACCAGGACAGTCGTAACGTCAACACCAATTGTTCTTGAACGCACAGGGGAGAGACTGTATCGCCTGATAGCCAAAGTCCTTTTGCAAACTGAAGTATGCTTTTCCAGTTGCTCCGAAAAATTATGGAGAATACATCAGAACTTTGATTCTGGGTCCTGTTTGGATTATTTATCTTGCAAATGATTATGCTGGGTGCCGTCCGTCGGCATCTATACAGGCGCTTGGCGTTTCGAACTGAGTTTTTAGCCCTTTGGAAACTGCCTAGTTTAAGATTTAGCCCATTACTGTATCGATCTAATGGTTGGTTGTGTTTCACGAAACGAATGAAGAGGTAAATTTTGATTGACAAATGTACCTATTACTGGTAAGTAGTAAGAGATTTTGATTTTCATATAGATTGATGATTACTCACCAGCGAAAGTGGTTGAGCGTTCACATACTATAATGCGATCGTGTCCAATGAGAGGTCAATGGCGCAGTGGTAAACACGGTTGCCTCGTGAATGCGTAGCCCGAGTTCTAGTCCGGGTTGTGGCAAGGATATGCACTACTGACAAGTTGCTCTAATCAGAGCGAAACTCGAATCTGGTGCTTCTTTTCGAAA
This sequence comes from Paragonimus heterotremus, assembly GCA_013368495.1. NCBI lineage: Eukaryota > Metazoa > Platyhelminthes > Trematoda > Plagiorchiida > Troglotrematidae > Paragonimus > Paragonimus heterotremus. Next base: position 168,580 of record LUCH01000019.1, on the reverse strand, counting down.
AGAGCTGATTGGAAAACCTATGGGAATGCGACAGCTGCGATCAATTGTGGGTGATGTTCAATCTGTATAAAATGTACCTATCTTAGCTCTGCCCCCAAGTGAGTAAATCTAGTCGCAGTGGGCTGAAGCCCTTTTGTGCGTTTTCTTAGAAAACGTAATACGTCCATGCATAGAGCACATGGTTCAGTCGTTCAAAAACACTATATACTAAAATACCAGCCAAGGCAACCTAGTTTGGAGTTTAACGTATCATTGTTTCTTTTGTTTCGCTCTAAACTTCATATGAATAATCTCATTTTCTGTCCTCCATCTAGATCAAAACTGTAATCAACACTTATCTAGCTCGTTTGATGTTCATGGAGCCGCCTACACGATCAACAGTCATAGTAGATGACGATGACATGGACAGCCTCAATTCCGATGGTCACTTACTCAAACAGAACGTCTTCCACGACTCAAACGGAATGGACATTCTGGCTGAGAATAATGAGGACTCCTTTGATGAGTATGAGCAGAGAAGTAACAGCAAAAACGGTATCCACGGCTGGAATCTGCGGACAGATACACTTAAAAAGCCCCCGATCCCATCTACCGGAGCCTACCAATTCAGTCGGACTAACGGGCCGGTTGTGTGTGATAAATTCAATTCACCGGGCACAGGTGCAATGGGCATGATGCGTGAGCGATCTTCGAAGAGTTTGCTCGCCAATGTGCTCAATTTAGAAGATGATTTCAGAGCATCAGGCATACCTGCCTCACCACCAATGGAGTCGAATCCGGTTCGTGTTTTCAAAGACCATCCACGCCCGAAAACCATAAGTGGATTCGAGAGTTCTCCTAGAGCACCCCCGCCACCTTATCCTGTCAAATACTTTGAAAACCACAATAAAGGAAGTAAGAAAATTGTCGTGGTACCTTGATCGATAGATTATTTTTGTTAACTAGACAGACAGTACATTTACCCACTCAGTTACCTAATTTCCGTTTGGTTTACAAAAACTTACTGGCCGACCGCTTAACCTAAAATATTGGTAGCGAACGCACAACTACACTATCCACGGGCACAAGCGCATACGCGGCTGTGCTCACTTGGTGTTGTGGCCCGAATGGCCAACTCGCGTACAGCCAGGTCAACGTGTCAGCGCGTTCGTACAATGTGAACAGTTTTTTCTCTTTCGTCAGACAACTTGCCTCTTTGGCTCGATAGCATGAATCAAACAGTCGATTGGACGTTGAATAGTCAAAAACGATAGGCTTTGTGAGTCAGAGTGCCCCATTGGCTCAAGGCCGGTGACGGTGGGCTTCGGTTTGTGTATCACCCAAATGTACGACTCGGGTTTCACAGCCCAACGGTTGCGTCCGCTCGAGTGGATTGATCGATGCGAACGCGTCCTCGCGCATACATATCGTCATCCCAGGCAAACCCAGATTAGCTGGACTGAACGGCTGGGCGCGACACGGTTCAACTCAAAATACACATGTGAGTAAACGATGCCAACAAAAAGAAGCGGGATCTTTTGACGATCGATCAACAGTCGGCTAGATGTTCATCAGATAGTGTTCCGTAGCTGTGGGATCTGATGACAGCTTTATTAGAAATACCAAATTTGGGAACGCAGACAAAACAGATCAGTTTAACGCCTGAAAATCACTTTATCTAACTTTCTTGTATGAACAGCATGAAAGTCACTGGCCGTATTGTTCCTACACATCTTCCCCTGTCATCAATTCACTGAAACTTCACGAGATAATGCGAGTACAAAATCGAGTGGTTTTAAGTGGTTTACGTTTGTGCAACGTTCAGGTCATTTCTGATCTAAACTGAAGATCGGTTCGTGTTTGGTACGATTTACGTTTGTCCTTCTCATAAAATCAGGTATAGTCTCCTAGACATTTGGTTGAACAACGTAAAAATGAATTTCAGCCTGGTGGATAGTCGGAGGTGCACTGAGGAAAAAAATTAGACTAGTTACTCAAATACCTGCCAACAAATCAATATGGAAGCTATGAGGGGAAATCAACGTACCTTTAGACTGGGCGTTTTGTGGAATCTGTAGTAAGTCGCCAGGTGGAATTTTCTGAGGAAACAGCGACTGACTGTCAGAGTTTTGCGAGGTTTGCGCTTCGTATTTACAAGCAGCTCTAGCAATACCTGATGGGTCTGGAATCAACGAATCTTGCGTTTCTCATAAACCAAAGTATTATCATTTTGGGCATGTACTATACCATCCAGCAAGGGTTTTCCGTAGGATCCACATCGATATGACAAATGCGGTTGAATACATGGAAAGTTTCGTAATACGAACCACCGTCACATTCCTACCTATCATATAACGGTGGTCCAGTAGGGAACTGTCATTCTTAAGAGTGAGTGGAGAGCATACCTTGATAATCAAGGTTTCGGATAGATGAACCACTTGGCCAATTTTGTGTATTATGACACTGGACGAATTCAAATAGGAGAACTGTACCGTAACAAACATAACACCCTGATCAACAACTACACGACTGTAAGCGGGTACGTTTAATTTCCTATCTACAATAATTAATATACTGCATTGTTTCTCTTTATCACTAGTTAAAACGTTTGCGTAAACAGATGTTCGTTTAGCATCCATCGTAATGTATGCAGTTATCCTATCGTTAATTTTATATACATTGCCATTATGAGTATTGTTCACAATATAAATTGAACATCACCGAAAGCTGGTCGCAGCTGTCTCGTTTCATAAACTTTCCAGTGACCCTCTTCCGGAAAGAAGCACAAGACTCGAGTTTCGCTCCCATTAGAGCTCGTCAGTTGTGCATATCCTTGTCACGACCGGCACTATAACTCCGGCCACGTTTTTCATGAGGCAGCTGTGCTCACTACTGCAACAGTGACCTGTCATTAGGTACGACCGAATTATCATATGACCGCTCAACCACTTCCGCTTGTGAGTAATGTTCAGATCGCCTGATCGTCAGGAGAGGAGATACTGTATCTGCCCTGTTGACTTCAGTCAATCAATTGTGGGTGGTTTTCAATCTACACGAAAACTAAAATCCCCTACTACTCTCCAGTAATATTCATAATACTTTAGAGGAACAAAACCGCATTAACGATGTACCGAGTTTGGTAACCTGAAGTCGCAATTCTCTGGGTCAGCAAATTCCACAGGTAAGCAAATCTGGCATGACGATTCTTTACATGATCCAGTTAGTAACTGGTTTTATCGAATGGAGAGACACTTCCAACAACTGACAAACTGCAAACTTTAGAGAATCGGATCTGATATGAACCCGTAATGTGAGGCTTATTCTTTGAGATATTATCCCTAAGCACTCCGATGGAACTGTACTGGGATTATCATTGAGAATTCTACTGATCGGCGTTGTCATGGCGACACTGAAACACACAGCTAATCAGTGCGACTAGGAATCGAATATCTTTCCAGCGCTGATAGACAATATGTTCAATCTTAGCCGATAGCACCGGATTGTTGACTCGGACCTGATACGATGACAGCAGTTTTATTCATGCTTTTTGCTCCTTGAGGTGAACATTGGCTGAATATCACACACCTATAATAAACCGATTAGTATGTTGGGGTGGCTACCGTTTACGGATCGAACACGTGACTTTTACAGAACGATGTTCTTGCAGGCTGTCATCGTTTCGTTCGACTCAGCACACGTGAGTCGTGCTACGCATGACGGAGTGTGGAAAACGGAGGGATAAGTAATAATTTCCCCAAAATAAGTTAGATGGAACATGGATGCTCACAGAAGCATGGAAGCCCACATAATACAAACAAATGTGGAATAATGTTTGTACGACTTCTATTGATCCGGGGTGTTTTACCTCTAAATTTCTATTGAAAACAGGCGACGGTAACATCAATCAAACTGTGGATAATATATCAATGTTGCGTTGGCGAGCTTTCTTCAGACGTCGCCGTTAGGGCCTTTGGACATTCGAAGATAAACTAGATTTTTTCTTTTCCATTGTGATGGATGTGACACCGAATTGTCATGCAGCTGGTTCACTCCAAAGGGGTATTCGCAGTAAGGGAACTTGGAACAGCCAGTAATCTAGCTTTTTAGTTACGTACATCGCAGACAGAAAAGAGACCTAGCTGATAGTTTAACACAGAGCTACGAAGATATGTACTAATGACGAGATTGGAACAGAAATGACATTTTTACGGTGGATGTTCATAGAGGAATCCCACTCCGAAAACTGTTGGTAAACACGTGGAACTGACAACACGAAAGTTTACACTCCCACATGCAAGAATGAAGTTGGCTTATATGACGTTGGATTACAAAGGCCAAGCGTTGACTGAAATGGTGGCTCGTAGAATAAGTAACGCAATGGAAAGGACTTACAGTGTGCCACAACTATTAATCTCGTTGAGATCCAACCCAGTAGTCTACCAACAACTCAGAGCAACGTTGTCCAAATATGCGACGTCATTTTGTGTTCACCTTTTCATGTGCTACCGTAAAGCACGTTAAATCAGTCAAACAATCAGAAGGTATGTGACCATCGGCGAGGTAAACTCCAGTTTACGTGCAATTCCGGTGCACCTCATCGGATCAGGACCCCAGATTACAAAGGAAGTGACTTCATAGTCAACTTACGGTTTAATGATGAGTAGTAAGGAATTTTGATTTCCATATAGATTGAACATTACCCACAATTGATCGCAGCTGTTGCATTCACATAGACTTTCCAGTCGACCCATTTCGAGAAGAAGCACTAGACTCGAGTTTCGCTCTCATTAGAGCTCGTCAGTAGTTCACATATGATAATTCGGTCGTGCCCAATGTGAGGTCAATGGCGCAACGGTAAACACGGTTGCTTCATGAACTTACGGTTTGCCCAATTCTTAACCCAGAGGAGTCTAATTTCACAATGTGGCCGCCGCGAAAGCGTCCGGAATACGGTTGCTTAATCCAGAGTTGTGCGCTCAAGACATAATTTCGCACGGCCTATGGTTACCATGACATCCCGTTACTTACTTAACGTTTTTAAAGGTAAATTCGATCATCCAATTGTATCTGAGTCGCGATTTTGTTTGTGGATATGCTTTTCTATTTCGGACATGTGATTTCTGTTAGGAGACGCATCTCCTAAAGAAGCAACAAAGGCAAATCTCGTCATATTGATTGATCGATCCAGCCTCGAGTGAACTGATATGTTTCAACTCACTCAGCTAATCAATCTCACTCAGTTAATCAGATTGCGGCTGCACGATCAAACACCTTTACGTTATCTGAACTGTTTTCTCGCGTTCACTTTCTGATTTCCCCTATAACGTAATTTGTTCTAACGCTTTGAATGCCAGATATGATCGTCTCGACTGATTTGCTACGCATCTTGTTGGCCATGTATGGTACTTACTTCGCCCTATAAATTTAGAGCCTCTGCGGCCTAATTCTGACTCATCTCATCCTCCCAATAAACGTTGTTGCCGCACCTATTCTTCTTCTCGGTTCGTTGGGGCAAACGATTGAGCTCGTACCAACGGATGATCCAATAGTTTCGTTCAGTGAACATACCTCACACTTGAGGCCGTAGGTGAATGTCGGATCAGCGATCGGCTGATTACGCTACCCTAGACAATTTTGTTTCACAGATTTGATCGGCGTGATAATTGTGGATTCGTCTAAACTGCCTAACCGACTCAGCCCTATGGAAGAATGGTGTAGGTCTGATCTAGCAGATGCGAATAAATATGTTCGCACTTTTCCTAACACAAGCAGGGGGCTATGAACTGCAAGCGTTTGACTCACTTCCGTGCTGGCCATTAATTCGTGAGCACACAGCTAAATCTTTTGGGCACAGCACAACCTGGCAACTGGTGGCTAGAATTACGGGTCAATTACAAAACTATCTACAATGACATAACCGTCACTAACTGTCGCGTGCACAATCTTTATTTGGTCCGTAATATGAAGGGTTGGGGGCGTGGATGGTGCATCATGTGCTCACAACAGAGTCATACAACGGTGAACATTGCAGTCACGGGGTGACATTGGTGGACTATAAGTTTAGAAGGCTCTGCAGGTTGAGATGGACAACTGCTCAGAATGATCCGGAATTCGTCCATGATGGGCGCAATCGAATACATATGGAGCGTAATCAAAGTTGGACTGAAGCAACATTTGCGAGCCAACTTCCTTCACTTATAGGTCGGTGGTCCGACCAGCTTTCTGAGTGAGTAGTAATGGCGGGTGTGTATATTGGCAAATGTTGTCGCACAAAGTTTAACGGGGATTTCTCTACTTCACTGCTACCAGTTTAGTATTCAAGTTTAAAAATTCTGTATGAATTCCAATTCGTAACATTTTTCTATTTAAGACAAACGCAGATGAGATTTGACACACCTACACACTGTGGATGTTTTGTTCGTGTATCCTATCTTCGGTTGATGATGCAATCAGACGATGCGTAGCAGCAAGGCTACCTGTAGATGTGAATGTGTTATCTGTGGTATGAGGTTACATAGAGCTATAGTCAAAGGGCACTCCCGAAATCCTTCTTGTACATATTGACCAGAACTAAAAAAAATGGCGATCTCATTGAAAGTCCTTCTGCTGAAGGATCATCACTGTAATGACAAGTGTCTTGCTGTCAGTATCACTTGTACTTTCGGCGTGTTGATATATAACCGACTGTTAGCAGTACACAAAGTCACGGATTCAGCCCCCACCACTTCTCCTCAACCAGAGTCAAGGTTTACGTACCGTAGATAATTATTAACGCTTTGCTAACACTTATTCAATTGCACAATACACAACATACTTTTGTTGTCATTTACTTTTTCACTAGCACACTGGTGAGTTTATCAGTATGATGTTGGCTGGGGGCGGGTCAAGTTTACGTGGGGGGTTGTCCACATGCGTGATAGTGTTATGTAGAAACAGTGGATAACATACTGAATGAGATTAAGTGAAATCCCTGTGGTTCGCATCAAACACTGTAAAGTTCCATCCGTGATTTTGTAAGAGGATAAGGGCGGTTAAAAAGAAAACTTGAGTTCCGGATTTGTTGGCATAATCAACGACTAGGCAAACGGTGTTATGTTTTTGTGTAATGCAATGTATGTGTTCATTTTGTTGATGGTATAACTGAAATATCTATTCGCAGGGGTTTTTCATTGGAAAATATGTAACGTGTCGACTATCATTTCGATTGATGTGATATTTTGTCCTAATCGGACGATGTGGTTCAGTCAATGAGGGTAGCCATATGAATCGTCGAACACTAAGCAAACGGTACATATCATGTCACCGGACAAGTTGTCAAAGTCACAAATTATGTTAGACAGCGTGAACGCTGTTGACGTTAGTTATTTCAACGCAGTTTAAGCGTTTCTTCCCGACTGTTGGTTGTTTTTGTTGTTTAGACCATTGAGGTGCCTAGATCAAAATACGAGTGGCCATATAACTATTTCGCGTACTGTATGATCTCTCGGTTAGATGACCACAGTTGGTTTATAGTCTGCTTTATTCGCGATCGCAACAGTTTCTCATTTGCCCTCTTTGTATATCGAAATCCCTTTTGGTTTCTTCATTTTCGCCAATGCCTGTATTGCTTTCATTAGTTTAGAAATTGTGGATGGAGGCCAAAGATTTAACTGGCTCACCCGGTTGGAAAAAATCGCTGACCTTTTACTACCCATATTGATAGGTCGTGATAAATATGAATAAATTTGTTCACCCACTGCTAGGTAGAGTCGAGGCAAACAGCTGTTTGTCCGAACGGAGCAGTATTAGGAAATATAATTTCGCTAGTCAGCATTCCTGAAAACGATTGAGATTGCATGACTAACCTTTACGGATGCAATGGTAGTGTTGATTTTCACCATATTTGACGAGCGTGGTTTTCGACGGACCCTGCAAAATCGCAGATCCTAACAATAAATTTTATTACGTTCGCAGAACTCGGACGGCTGTTATCCCTAAATTAGGAGACAAGATGTAGATCTGGTGTATGTTTAGAACCCGGGAAAGTTTATACATGAAGTAGTCGTTAACCATCAAATTTATGTGTCCCATGGCGTTGAGATATTGCCTGAGTGATAAAACGAACGAACGTATCAAAAGCTGAAGGTTGTACGAAGACTGGATTGGAGCGGAATTTCTGTTAGAGAGCGTGTAGCCGCTCAAATTCAACCCTTAAGGCAATACAAAAGCAGACCAACGCCAGTCAACTAGACCGGTCGTCGAAACAACGTGTTTGGACGTGTGACGGAATTAAATATCTGAATCTGTTGAGTCAGGCTGTTGGAACACGACAACAAACGGACCTGTATAAGCCAACCTGGTTGTGGTCCACCGACAACCATTATTGAAAATGCTGTCGCTGTTTCAGTAAATTAGGTTTGTTTCGTGGCATTCACAGTTGCATCTTTTTGATTTTTCGATGATTTAGTCAAGAAAGCTTGTGGAACGGAATCCAAATCTTGATCGTAACGTGTGTATGCACTCCTGACGAGCTTTACCGGATGTAAAACTGAAGTGTGCTACTGCTCTTCTAAAGGCACTGCCTGGAAACCTTTTTTGAATGCGAGAGTTGCGATCAAGTGTGGATGGTGCTCAGTTGATCCTAACCACACTCCGGATTACTCATCTATATGCAACCTTTTCATCTCGAACGGCAGATCCCTTCCATCGGCTACCCCGATAAGACTAGAAGATACATTGTTAGGTGTACATATTCAGTTAACTTTCAACAGCTGTATACGTGAAACACAGAATACATCTGACTGAAGCATGGTATCGACGCAGACACAAACAGTGGTTTTACTTAAGTTGACCAAAAATGTCACAAACACTAAACACGAATATCTGTTCTATTGCATCAGCTGCTACTGCGCACACAACATGGCATTGTAGGTTTTGATAGCCAGTGTGTCGATTAGCGCGATGAACTTCGTGCATTGTTTACGTCATACTATTCCTAACCACTCGTACCCCTTTACCTGTCAAAGGAATCAATACGGTCCGCAGTTTGATGAATTAGTAGGGACAGGGTCAGATGATCCATGTTCCACTTTGACCGCTAATCCTGTCCTCATTAAGCAAATCCGATGACAACCCTCGAATAACCCGTACCACTTCCTCTATCAGAGTAGCCAATCCGAAGTGCTCTAATTAAGATTGGTTGTCCCTTCCGGTTAGTTGATCCAATCGCGTTCTTGCCGTCACGTCCAAGATTTTAACGTGGAAATTCTAATGCACCAAAGTGATTTGCTTTTGCATGAAATGGAAAATCTTGTGCCTAAAATGGAAACAGATATGTAAAATGGTATAGTGAATCCTCCATCGACCTCAACAAAGAATATCAATATGATGGCTGGTAATACCACATGTAAATAGTATGATCAGGATAAACTTAACCAGATTCATTAAGACCCGAATTTTGTTTTTCTACACTCTACGCACTGATAGCGGCTGTATATTTCACTAAACAACTTGTTGTATGTGTTTGAAAATACTCATTGAAGTTATCGCAATAACAAAGTGCATAGAACGTGTTTTCTGTTTTTGGCCATGTATCGTCTTTCCTGTTGTTCGTATTTTGTCTTCGTTTTCAACTGGATGAGTTATAGTACTTTTTGTGCAGATAACGAATTCGGTTCGGATGTCTTCTCCCCGGATAACCTGAGTGACGTTTCTGAGAACGTGATTGCATCTCCGGATCGCGACTCAAACCGGATCGTCTTGGATGATAACGTTCCTATTCTTCCGGTTCTATTGTCTTCTTATCGAACAGATTTGGAGAATATTGTGACTGAACTGCGGTTTATCACTTCAAAAATTCGTGAGGATGAACAAGAGGCCTTGGTGAACCTGGAGTGGAAATTTGCAGCTCGCGTTATTGATCGATTTTGTTTGGTGGTCTTTGGCATTTTCAATGTGTTGACCACAGTGGTGATTCTTGGCTCAGCACCCAATCTGATTGCCTCATTTCAAACTCAGCAGTAGCAGACTCACGTCGGATTTTGGTGTGCATAAGTGATGAGTTTGGGTTGAACAGTCCTCAGACAATGAGCATTGTTTTTGTTGGTCAGAACACACCGAAAGATCGTTCATCCCACGAAAAAGCCGCCTGTTACTTAAGGGAATGGTGAATGCTTCCAAAAGGTGTTGACGTTTCTGGTTTGCTTCAAACACACAGTAGCTCTCATCTGATTTCTTCATGACCAAGTTTTCTGATTGAGCTGCTCCAACACAGTTGCATATCAAAATCCTTGATTAACGATCTGACCGAAAAATGTTCCACACGTTTGTAGTGTTGTTTTAAACTTTCTTGCTTGAAGTCATAACCAGTTGAGGTAGCTACAGATTTTCTACACACACGTATTTCTAATTTTCATTTTTTCATTTATACTATCGGGATGGGCGCATGGCAAACTAATTCTTTAATTCAGTGATTAGCATACAACTTGATGGTGCCTTAGTATTTCGCTCATAGCTCCCCGGTATTCCAGTTCTATGCTTTTTGCTATCAAGACATTTCGACTAAGTCGAGCAAAATAGCTAATGAGAGGCTGTAGATGAATAGAAAGTGCAAGCATTCATGTTTCCGACTAACTTAGAACATTCTCTACATTATCACACTCAAGCTGTTCCCCTTCCGGTCATTTGAGATCAATTGGATACTACTGCAATGAACTGAGGTGATGTCAGCCAACAAACTAAGACTCCATCCAACCTCGTTATAGACTGCTCATTACTTAAGACGTTAATGCCTTTTTGTGAATTCCTAACAAAGCAGCACCCTCAGAAAGTGGCTGACCCGTAGTCACACTCCAATTTGCTTGTTTTATTTGTCCATGTAAGATTTCATCCTCAGAAACTCATAGAAATTCTGCAGTGATTGGAATTTTATTGGAGTAAGTCACAATCGAAAGAAGTTATTAGAATGATTTTCATTGTACACCCTCAAGCCGACAACCGATGCAAGTAGTGTGAACGAGGTATAGCCTGGAAACCTAGCGAGATACGATGCGAAACCCATATTCACTCTTACTTACCATCTGTGATTGATGATTGCAAGACTAATGGCCAAAACGATGTGTTTCAGCTGGTTACACGGAAGTTCGTAAGCTTGAACACCATTCAGGTCTAGTCTACCTGATCATTGCTCACAAGCGAAAGTGGCTGGGCGTTCACCTATGACAGTTCGGTCGTGCTTACTGTGAGGTCATGGGCTCAGTTGTCAACATGGTTGCTTCATGAAAGCGTGACCTGCGGGGTCAAACCAATGGACAAACGTGACGTAACCGACCAATCAAGCCACCGCTAACTGACTGACCAGTGACCTAGTTTCTCTGTCATAACTGTACCGGCCTGAAGATGAATTATCGAAAACATGTTTGCTGATGTCTTTATTTTCATTGTCGTAATGGGCATACTTGAAACGTTGAGGTTAACAGGGCAATTCATCTTTTCATGAGAGGCTGATTGCAAAATCCACTTGGATACGGAGGCCGCGATCAAACATGAGTGTTGTTCAACTCAAAATGGGTGAATTCACCGACATGTTGTTTAACGACTTAGACAGAATATTCTCACCTGGGCTTGGCAATAACTCCAGTTCACCCTTCATCAGAAAATGTTTGCCTTCAGTTGAAGCAATGAATCGATACTTGCTATCATGTTTTGCATTGTCGATCGCTAACATTTCGTGGTGTAGGTTGGCATGATCTGGGCGAATTTCGACGTCTCAAGTTTCTAACGTAACCGTGCTCCAAGTACCTGCATTCCTTGTCAGCCGACTTTTTTGCGATGTTCTTTCCAGTCCCCTGTCTACCACTGTAGTTTATCGCTCCTCTTCGATAAACAGAGGCATAGCACTATGACCGCCTGTTACAGTAAAAAAAGAAAACAGGAAAAACGTTCGTTAACGCCATGTTTGGCATAATACTTCACAACGATGCACACAAAGGTTACGTTCAGTTTTTGTACGTTTTCCTGTTCCGCACCTGTCACGCATTCATTTTCAAACTCACCACACCTCTTCCTATTCTGACCTGCTCTTGAAAGTGCTACGTAGTTCCAGTCGTCCGGTCAGTATTCGTGAATCAACACAGCTGTGTTATTCGTGTATTTTCCTGTGGACTTGGTTGCATGCTCCAGACTGTTGGCTCCTTCGCAAGTCACTTTTTGCGTTATTTCCTTCAGATGGACCTGATGATAACCATTGTAGAAAATACTGATAACGTGTCAGGGAGTCCTGAGTGCGATAAAACTGCACACCATTGGAAGGGTCCATTGTACTTTGAGGATTTTCCTTTCTGGTAAATCGTTAAGACAATGCTGTTCAAGCGTATTAGTAAATCACCATAACCTATGTTCGTTCACTCAAGATGTACATAACCTTCCCCCCTCCGTTGAACAATATCCCAACCGTTATCTGCAGACTGATATCGCCTGTCAGTCAGTTACAAGCTGTAGCTGCTCAGAATTATGGTGACAATTTTCCAAACTCTGTTTGTTGATAAAGTTGGTTGCGACAGTTTCATATCTCTGCACCCACGCCGCAGCAGTAATGTGACAAAAATGTGCTCAACAACTTACGACTCTTGTTGTCTGGTTGGCACCTGCATGAGTCTAAACATGTGTTTGCATTTCCAGCCTACAACCCATAAAGGTTTACAGCTAAACTTCGCGGTCACCCTTATTCACCTTCGCTCACTTGGATGAAGCTTGATTCTAGAGTTTCCCCCATCGTTTCTTGTTTGTTAGACCGATTTCCGCTCACAACTCATCGTTCGAGTTCTCGTGTTGCCTCTGATTTATTGGCTTTAATCATACTCTACTAAGCGGCAGGATATTTACTCTGCCGGTCTGTTCACCTATCACTATAGCATTGACAGAAATCAACCAATGTGCGAGTGTATATCTGCATTTGGCTTATGTACGCTCTCGTAAGCGTGTACACCAAGGATACATGCAAACATCTTTACAAGCACTGAAAATTTGTAACACAAAACGACGACGGCACTTAATCTGACCCGGTTGTGATGCAGCTGTTTTTGGTTAATCGCTTTTTGCAATGTGGTTGCAGTCAGTGGGGTATTGCAGTTGAAGGTCAAGAATTTATGACAGCCTGTACCATGTTTAAATTACCATGTATCCTGACTGACCAAGTTACCATTTTGGTACAGTGTTAAACAGGTTAACAAAATCCATTCCAATTACACCAACACGAACGTGACGACCGTAAAATTGCAACATAACTGTGATGTTGTTGTAAACCCTTCTAAGCCGTACGCTGGTTTGTTCTAGCCTTGTAACTCGTTTGGCAAAATTCGGATCCTCGTCCCCGTAATATTAGCGCCCAAAATCTCAGTCCTCAATAGTGACGCGATTGTCCCGTATTCACTCCCAAGGCAAGCCAAAACGACGCGTTGAAAAATAGAGCTTTGTTCCGCCCC
>LUCH01000019.1:67511-150666 GCA_013368495.1 Paragonimus heterotremus | reverse complement strand
AGACCTTTCAACGATTGAGAGCCAACACTGGGCTGGGGACCAGCTTGCATCGGTGAGTTCATATGGGCGAACTAAAAATATGATATTTCCTTAACGGGTTGTGTTGTCACGATATGTTTTTCACTAAGTGATGGATACTAAGATGCTACATTCATGATCGGCACAGGTTTGTACAGTACAAAGAAGGTTGGTCGGAAGCTAACATTTTTCACATGGAATTTGAAGCAAATCATGCTGTTTTTGAATTCACCGTGTCCGTTATGGACTCTGTCGTTGACGTTTCATAGTCATGCTACCATACCGATAAGCTTAGTTTTGCACGTCTCACTTTTAGGGCCTTGTTATCAAGTTTTGTTGATCCACGACTTGTCAACATGTCTTACTTGACCATGTCATCTATGTATAAACGCTGTGATGAGGACAACCTGATCCGTTGTTGGGAACGGAGTGGATAGTTAGTTCAAAAGTTCTGTCCAGATTGAGGCACGTTGATTTTGGGAAACTTCTATTGTTTCAAAAAATGTTGTGCACTGATCGGACTGGACTGAATAACATACCGGAACCAGACCATACTAGTGGATGACGACTAAGAGGAAAATGTGTCGTTTTGGAGAAAACAGCTACAGAAGCTGAGACAATTTTTATACAGTACGAATTAACCATATGCAACGTACAAAGATTACTAAACACCACTGGTTAGGACTGGCTATATCTTCTTGACGTACGCTTGTCGATGCTGTTTACAGTATTAAACAAAATCATTTATACATTCCGTAAAATAAATGCTCACTCTCCATTCGCAATAGCTCTTTTAGGTGTTAAGTCTTGTTAACGCGTATCTGTGACTTATAACAACTGAAGGCATGGCTGAAACACCCACAATAACAGATCGACAGCGATTTCAAGCCTGGATGAATAGCGTCTGGAGCAGGCGCCAAACCATTACAAGTCCACTCTGGCTGTGGGTGACCCAGGCGGGATTCAGGCGAGACAAACTACCTCATGTGAGCGACGTAGAAATCTGCTGGCCGCTGTGCCAACAGGACAGTGCGACTAGGAACAGGCTAGAAGTAGGCAACCACATTCCCGTACCACGGCTGTTCGAGATAAGGGTGGACGCTGGGAGTGGTTTACTAAATATGAAAATGTGTCAACTGGTAGTTTATATTGAACCGGCTAAACACAGTAGGAACCGAACATTGAATGAACACCATCTATTCGCTTCGTTTCACCACTATTTTCTGATGGGTATCTACTGAGGAATCCAACTAGCCACCAGTTCAAATTAGTTTAAGTCTTTCATCGCTGTTCTCCCTACTGATCCGTTGTGTAAAGGATTTTGTGAATCACGTTACACACTTCTTACATTTAACAGATATTAAACTCCTTCCCAGGAACTCAAAACGCTATTTCCTGTAACATAAGCCTATGAAACTGAGCCCATTGTACAGTATACCAACTCAGCCTGAGTTGAAATATTAAGTAATTCTTGCCACTCCCAGTGTCGTTTGCCCACATGATCAAGAATAAGTTTCGCTTATTTGTCAGCCTATCATTCCTCATTTGCTCCTACAAGGAACATTCAGACGTTCATTTCTTGTTTCACCAAATGTGAACTGACTCGGCATTAGTAAATTAGAATGGGCAAATTCACATGGACTACTACTTTTTATTCGGTAGTGCATATGATTTGAATATCCGTTGACTGGCAAGCCTTCAAGCAAGAGCACACTGTATGAGAGTTTGACCAGCCGCAATCAGCCGCGTTTCACTGTTATGTTTATCAGGGAAAGTGAGTGGTGACTGATAGAAAGGCACGTACACATTGAATGAACTGTTCACTCAGACATCCGGTTTTCAGTCCACCTGGGAAACAACAACATCTATGGTCTGTGTACTCCTGACGAGGTCAGTTGTTAAATGAACAAAATTCTCACAGAAATTATGCAAAACCTTCAACTGAGGTAATTTTGCTGAGTAACTAAATGTACCGAAATGTTATCTCACGGCTCAAATTCCATCCAGATAAATTTCATCATGATGTTTTATGAAGATATCTCTCAGTGACCGAAAATTTTGACCTGTATATGGATTCCGGAGATGTTCACATCATTAGCGCCATATAAGAACAAGGATTGCTGACATATTTCATCATACTCGTATACTAAAGCAACGTGTCATGCTTGGCTAAGGAGGATACTGGATGGTCAAGATGATCATCAATGGAGAAACTCAATGATGGCTTGTCACATGGACATTGAGGGTGGGCTGGAAGAACTACAGTATACCGATAGAAAGCTCCTACGATTGGTGCCCTACCCTTCGGTGCTAATCCAAACGAGCGCGTGTGGAATGTAGTCAAACACCGAATGAAGCAACTGATGCGACTGAGGTGTGACTCCACACTTTCGGACGGTTCTTAAGGCATACCTTCCCAAAGTGAGTGGTGTTCGAATCTAGCATTCTATTACCTATCGTTTAGTGAAAAATATATCGTGACAACACAACCTGTTAAGGAAATATCATATTTTTAGTTCGCCCATATGAACTCACCGATGCAAGCTGGTCCCCAGCCCAGTGTTGGCTCTCAATCGTTGAAAGGTCTACACAGACGTGTGTGAGCAGCCAGGTGTTGCCATCGTGGATCATGATGGCCGAAACACTGGGACGATGGGCTCGAGTGACTTCATCTGGAATGTGCATCCACCTCCGTTCCTACTGCGATGACTGTGGTTACAGCGGTGTGTCAAGACCGCTCGTCAATCTGACTCGATTAGGAGGCCTGTTTTGGGGCAAACCCTTCGGTTTCGGCTTCAGCTTTTGTATCCGGGTTCACACTTTGTGAGTGATCGATATTACTCTGTGTTTCAGCCCAACCTTCAATTACCAATGCATCAGTCACACTGTTCCAATCGCTCCAGCACCCTAGACAAAATTTGTCCGACCTAT
The DNA here is from genome assembly GCA_013368495.1 of Paragonimus heterotremus. Taxonomy (NCBI): domain Eukaryota; kingdom Metazoa; phylum Platyhelminthes; class Trematoda; order Plagiorchiida; family Troglotrematidae; genus Paragonimus; species Paragonimus heterotremus. Next base: position 147,717 of record LUCH01000019.1, on the reverse strand, counting down.
CCGGCCGTCAGGACGACGACGAAGGTTGAAACCTATACCGGTCTGTGTGGGTCGCTTACGCACCCCCAGACAGAAGACGGGTTTGTCAGATGTGCTGTCCGTGTGCGTTCCACGTCGTATGAACACACCCACACTGTCTGTGTTTATCACGTATGCGTTAGCCTGCACCCCCGTCAACATGTCAACCGGGTCCAGCATTGTATACTCTCTACCCTCGATGGTTCTGTTACTCAATCCGTTAGAGCCGATCAATCCCTGTGTCTGTCAGCCCACTCATACGCACATAAGGCCTATGAGCCCGTCCGCTATTGTGATTTGGAGAACACTCTTGGTGGCCTTTTAAATCGAAATTGAGGGACGCGAATGCGTTATCGTGACATCTTAATTTGGAAAAGATGTTGTCGTCAGTGTGTAACGTACTGATGGGCCCAGATGTGACAAGCAATTCGTCTGGATGTTTCGATGGGGTAAACAATAAGGTTAGCATTTGGAAGGCTGTCATTGTTAGCCGATTAATAAGGTTGTCATTAGCTGTAGATATCTGATAGTAATGAGCTCGATTCTAATGTCACTTCACTCACGTACTTCAGTCAACTAGCTGTGTATTTGTCAACATTATCTTTCTGACGTGTACGAAAGAGAAGGTAAAAACTGAGTTGAGCGTCATGAAAGGTTGAAAAACAGAAATGTCATACGGGCTTTCCCCTATTGCTAAGATAACTCTGGATCGATCGAATCATCGACAAGCGTTTCAATGAAAGTTGGATTTTTGTTTGCTGGAGGAATTTCAGTGTTACTTCGTATCTGAAAGTGAATTTGGTGCATTCGGTTCAATACTAAATGGCCATGAAACTGACCAGATGAAATCGCAGTTATTGCCACTGATTACCGTGAAAATGATAGGGGAACATGTAAAAAGTAACACGTCACCAAAAGTAAAGGTACTGGAATTTAAGTATGTCAAGTTCAGGAAGAACAGCCAGCAATATTATAGACGCGGGCGTGTCGCAGACTGCTGCCATGTTAAATAACACTCACTGATGGGTTTAAACAAGTACGAAGTCCTCAGACTGGCATGTGACATCTACTGGTTTTAGTCAAGGAAATCGTCAACGTCTTGATAATCAGTAACCGTAATGCTGTTTGGCCAACTAGTAGTTATGCCAAATCGTCCATGGTCTCAGTGAATAAGGCTCGGTGTGGCAAGCGCTCAGCAAGCATGTGTAAAACATGATCCAATAATTTTACGGCCGATCTTGTAACCTAAAGTTCTGAAAATGTGTGCTTGCGAATGGCTTCATTAATCACTTGAATACCTCAGTTGGTATGTAGTAAATGAGAGCAATAACGATAGTCAGACCGTGTTAATCTGTTCATCATATTGTGGTGAACAAGTCACGCTTCCGGACTGCACAGCTTCCTTTAGAAAGAGGCTGACTAGAAAGTCTATCAGAATGCGAAGACTGTGATCAGACGTTTGTGATGTTCGATTTAAGAATAACTATATCCCCGATTATTCATCAGTAATCTCCCTTTTCAGCAAAAACATGTTAATCAGACCTCAAAAGAAGAGGTTCTGGAATTACCACTTAAACAACTGATCAGATGGCGAACACGATTAGATCTGCGAAGCTCACACGTGTCTGAGTATATTAGTTCTAAATAAGCCACGGTAATCAAACTTTTACTTCGCTTAAACCCGGAACTAGTTTCTACGCAGTAGCAACAACACAAAATGTGAGCCAACTAAATTATAATGTAATCAGTCGCAGCGTGATTCTTCATGCAGGCAAACAATAGGAAGACAACATTCATTTATGGATTATAATCACTACACTGAGTTGGTTGTGCATGTGGCGTCATTAATGAGAATGTATTTTAAAGTGTATCAATCGGCTGTTGCGTCATTGGTAATCCTGGCTCCCATCAACCCCCTGTCTCAGGTGACTGATGTGATGTGTTTTAATGAAGTTCCTAACGCGGACGCAATAGTCGTCGTTACCCTCGTGATTGATAGTTATTTCTGATAGGCAAACCTACCCGGTATGACAGACTGCATCTCCAGGTCGGAAATATCTGGAGCATGCCCCATGACGCCTACTGAACCGCAGTCTCATCGAGTTATTGCTCTCCGTTGAAACGATTTTTGACTTTATGTCATAAAATGGAATCCCTATCCATCATCCTAGGAATGCCTCGGCCAGTATCTGCTGTTTCAGGGTCGTTTAATTGGCTGTTAAATGGTACACTAACAAGAGACTGTTAGTCATATTCTCTACCGTTCTATTGCCCTTTAATTTGTGTAAGACTCTTCGAAATAATCCTACAAATCTCTTCACACGACCGTTGGACTGCGAGTTACAAACGGAAATGAATACATGAAGCATGCCATTGTTGACAGAAGATTATCAAAATTATGCCGAATCGAACTGTGGTCCATTCTCCGTCATCAAACTGGGGGAATAATCGTCGTAGATGGTCGAAGTTTGACTTAGTTGTGGCCACTTTCACAAGTAAAACTCTTGACGACTCCCGGTAGGTATCTACTGCCGGTAAACAGAAGCATCTCTCTGACGGACCTGTAAAATCATTGTACACTTGAGATCATGGTATGCCAGCTTTAGGCCATCAGTACAGTGCAGATTTAACGACCATTGCATACTTTTGTAAGTTTGATCTGACCGTCACTTGGAAACCGATAAACATAGCTGCGAGTCACTGATTCCACAAAACTAATGCCAAGATGGCCAGGCTATAACTGCCTCATTACGCGTCGATGTAAAACTTTGCAAAACATGACCTGTTACCGTCGAACATCCGTCAATCACAACGAGAAAATTGTTTCGATCTTTCATCAGTTGGACCAGTCGGTCAACCACTCTGGAAATACTGCACGACCTGTTGTATTTGAGTATTCTCTTCTGTTGTTTTCGTCATCATTCTGACAGTTACAAGGACACAACGGAGTGAGCTCAAAAATCGATTATGTGCACGCCATCATCCGTTTATCTTCAAGAAACAATTTAAGTCTTCATCAGACCTTGGAACTATCGGCTCTGTTATGAGACGACGTAACGCGTCTGCATGTCCAAAACTTGATGTTTTTTCGACTGGATTTAAAATTATACTCTTGTGATACCTTAGTCTGCTGTTACTATCGATTGGCGGCGTCAGCCGGAATGCCGTTTCCTCAAAAAAAAAGAGAGAATAGAAATAATATCCGTATTTAACGTAAACTTCCGTCAGTGAAACGTTTTTGGTGATTTTCAAAATTTACATTCTGTTAGGTTGCAGTGTTTTTCAGTCGGATTTTAATGTGGGCGGAAAATGTGAGGTTACTTTTTATGAATCATTGGAGAATTCGTGTGAAATAACTGTCCAAAGGATGCATCTACCCCAATCGGTTAAAAGCAAACTGGGAATCAAAGTTTTCGTAATACTTATTAATAATCCCAAGTCGGTTTTTCTTCTTTTCAAATTGAACATCACCCACAGCTGCCGCACTCCCGTAGCCTTTCCAATCGGCCCGTTTCGAAAAGAAGCACCAGACTCAAGTTTCGCTCTGATTAGAGCAGCTCGTCAGCAGTGCATATCCTTGCCACTGCCGGGACTATACCTTTTTCCATACTGGTTTCTCTTTCAGACATAAGAATGCATCTTTCGTGTAAATGCCTTTCGTTTTAGTGCGGTAGAATTTCTCCATTGTGTTTTCAGGCTGTGGAAGTTGTTTATGATTGGTCTAGTGGACTCGTATTTTTCGGCCTTTTTGATTGCGACTGCATACATTGGCTGCTGCGATACGGCGATGTGTGAGGGAACAATTGAGTTGTGAAGGCCGTCATGTGATCCAATCAGGGTATAGAGTCCAGCCCAGAGAGAGCAGAGAGCACAAACCAATGAATGTCGTCAACCATCCTGTGACCTACAACACAGGTGCAGTCAAGTGGCTTCGTAACACGTTTTAGTGTATCGAAATAAGCCATGGGTGACAGACGCAAGTACAGCCGCATCAGTCCCGATACACGCAGACGCATTATTGAAGCTTTCGAAAGAGATGATTATTGGTGCATGATGGCTCGCCTAAATGGAGTCAATTGCAAGACTGCGTATAAGTGGCTCCATGTCGATTGCATCATTTACGAGGCACAACCCCCGAGAGGACATAGAAGTAAAAGTTTGAATGAATCGGAAGTCGACATGATACTTGAATGGATCTCCGCATATCCCACAGTGACTCTCGCACATTTAGAAATACGTGCAAAATCAGAGTTTGCGAAAGAAGTATCAACAACCACTATCAGTCAACATTTGAATGGACGGTTCGTCACTGTAAAGAAGATGTGTCAAATTCCCGTCAGCATAAACATCAATGAGAACCGGACGGTACGACGGCATTTTGTCTATCGATTATGAGAATGTTATGCGAGCTCCAAGACTCTGTTGGATTGATGAGACGAACTTCAACTTGTTTTGCACAAGGTCGATGGGACGTTCTTTTAAGGGAACGAAGATGTGCATTTCTGTCACCAACAGCAGAGGCCGAAACTTACATTTGATCGGAGCAATGACAGAGGGTTCGATTACGACCTATACAGTGCGAAGAGATGCCTACAACATTACTGACTGTAGACAGTCGTTTCGTGCTCCGATGAATAAACTGACGATCGACGCAGCTATGTCAACAATAGTGGTGATTTGTGATAATGCCCCTTGCCATACTGATATGGAATACATCTTTTCGGAAGATGTTTATCAAGGAGGGCAGTTATTGCGCATTCACCTATGCTGAACTCCACTGAGAACGTCTGGAGCATCGTGAGGGCGAGAATGAAGCAGCAGGTGAGGGTCCATTATGATGCACTGATATATTTGTCGTCCATCGCGTGCACATAGAAAAGTTCAGTATGGCAAACAAAATGGGCACACTGTTTTCCCGTAACGTCCTTCATAGCATAATAAACTACTTGCTCCAGAATACGCATGCGCTATTCCTACTGGCTCAGTACTTGATCAAGATCACCATCTATCAATGAAGTTGAATAATTATCATATTTGATCGCAGCCATCGCATTCAAATAGACTTTCTAGCCACTCTTTCTGAGAGAAGCACTAGACGCAAGTTTCGCACTTATTAGAGCTCGCCAGTAGTACATTTTCTTGCCACTGCCGGGACTAGAACTCCGGTCACGCTTTCGTGAGGCAACTGTGTTGACCACTGCACCATTGACCTCACATTAGGCACGATCGAATTGTTATATGTGAACGCTCAACCACTTTCGCCTGTGAGTAATAAAACAGGCATACTTCCGACCACAGCCATGAAGGATTCTTCGTAGGTGGATACTTCAATGGTGCATGCATGTGAGGCACAAAGCTAATGTAATAGTTCACCAGACATAGGAACGACTAAAAAATTGTCTTAACCATTGTCATGGGCAGTTCTGTAACTTGTCCTTTTTGGATATGGTCTATTACTCTCTAGATGAATAACGTAATCTAGGTACTGAATACTTTTCAGGCGGAAGAAATATTTATCGGGTTTAAAGTGGGAATCATGTTCTTCAATGTGTTTAAAAACCGAAGCGAGATGCGACTGTTGGTTCTCCATTATGGTGTTATCTATGATGGTGTCGTCCAAGTAAGTCGTTGTACACACGTCATACCAACTAACACTATGTCCATGATTCTCTGAAAGATCCGTGGAATACACTGCACACTGAATGGCAGGCAGTTGTCCTGGTACAATCCGCGCTGTGTGTTAGTAGTTAAAACTGCCTACTGCATATGTCGATCTCTACTCGCGAATAGGTCTCAGAAAAGTACATCTTAAACAGGACCTTTCCACAGTTTTGCTTCGTATGCAGCCCTTCAATAACAAGTGACGAATACTCATGTGTCTCTAATGTTTCATTTAGACCAGGTGGGAAATCTTTGCGTAACCGTAACAAATCATCTGCATTTTTGATTACTGTCAGTGATGCAGAAAATCGAACAGTTTGTTGCGCTCATGCCCCTCAGTCCTCCCTGCAAAACAATAACTACGTGGGAAACCGGTCTTTTGGGATGGAAAACTGGTTTTGCACCTTAATGAAGACACATGGTAGACTTTGTTCGTGAACATTGACCAAAACCATCTTCAGAAATGTTATGATACTGTCCTTGTAATTGTGAAACCATTTTCGCCCTTACATCTTTCCCTATCAGCGACCTTAAAGTCTGGCAGACTAAACAATAAACTAAATTCAACGACATATCGAATAACTCCAGTTTATCAATTCAGCCCATACCTGAAAAATTTGACTTTAGATTAACTACGATATAAATGATACCAGTAACATGCAAACTGTCCTGTTGGAGCTTATATTTTCACTGTCGAACAAATGAAATTTGAGTTTCCGAGGCATACCGTGTAAATTGGTTGGTTTGCGTTGTATGTTGGTCTGTGTAAATGAGACCATGCTTTCTCTGAGACATGTGTGATATTCATGAACGTAGCATCTTGCTGACGTACCCTTCTACAGTTCAGCAGAACACCAATATACCTTCTTCTACTTAAAAGGTCACTATCGAATGCACCTAAAACAGTGTTAGGCCGACTGCTATATTAGGCAGACCTCTCTGGGCCCTCGTAGACGTCTGGATGAGGGCGCTATTCTACAGCGAATTTATTTATGTCCACGTTTTCCGGTCCTTTGGCATATGTGATTTCGAAGTTGGCAAACATGCGCAAAATGCCATTCTCAGCAGTTTTAACATGCTCAGTGACTGCTGAGAATTCTGTTTCCCGATACCACCTGTTTCATTGATGATACACGCACTTCGACGTTTTCCTCGCCGTAACGTTTGATTTTCATCAATCTGATGTACTTCCTAAGATTTATTAATCGTTTCCATTCTTCTATCGCATTCTGCAATTTCATGTTTGAGTTCTTCTGCAACTGCGATACGATAATTGCATGGACACCTGCATCGGGTGTTGATTTAAGTCCACACACAAAAATTAACGTTTTAGTCTGATCACTGGTAAAATTTGATAGTCTGAGTTTTCCACATTCATGATTAGCCGCACTGGAGTATGTCAAAAGATTCTCGTGGTCTTGTTTACAAGTGAGCTTACAATGAGCGTAGTAACCACTGTAGTGAGGACGAGCGATTGTAATATACTACTCACATGACTACTATTCAGTAGTGGGATCAGAACATATGTTTTTACATCAAACATGCCGCAAGAAAGATGCATGAAGAAGCATCAGATTGTGGCATCACCCAAAACGGTCCTTGCTATGTAAAGAAACTGAGAATTGGCCTTCTGCAACCGAGAGGGTCTGAGGTCGAATACTGCATGCAAATGAGTGGTTTTGTTTCTGGTCTTGTTCAAACATATAACCCGTGTTGCTTTGATGGATAGAATATCGTGCGTGTTCCGATGGGCCAAACCCGAGTGAAATTGGTCAGGCGCAGGCAATATCATCCAAATTCTTTGTTTTTCTACTGAGTAGGACTTCATAACACATGGACCAAGTCACTAAGGTGATCCCGACATCCGGTTGATGACTGAGTCCCATTAAGCTGCTCACTAATAATTATGCCGAGAGTGAAACTGCTGGGTCCTGCTGAAATGCCAGATTATGTGCCATAATTTCGGTCAGCTTTGACTGAGTAGCCTCATACTGTTCGTGCTGTTGCTTAAGGAGCTTCCAAACGCTGTTAATCAATGATATTGGTGATGATAATGATGATTTGTCATTGACTAACCGGAATTTGTCACAATCCGACGAAACTTACGAATTCATAACATGACGCGTCAGAATGTACGCTGGTTTCTGTTATTCAGTACGCTATCAAAACGATTGTAGAATAGACCCAATTGTGAAAATTCCTGATTTTGGTTGGATTCGAATCAGTGACAGAAACAGCATGCCCAAACGGGGCAGCGAAGTCACATCGGAATCTCAGGAAAATCTCACATATAGGACTCAGTTACCCACCCAATTCACTATCATATGGAACCCATCAAATGGTCCAAACGTTAAATTTCTCAGCTTCTAGTGAATTTTCGTAGCACATCTGGTAGGGCACTTGGTGCTTTTGGAGATTCTGTTTCTGTAACTGGTTCGAATATTGTCGAGGTCAAGATTTTTCACAATCGGATCTCCCTTAACTTATCAAATCTAACAAGCTAATAATCAGTAACTCAAAACAAATGTGTCGTTATGGGGTAATCACTTCAGTCAACAAGCAGTAATCCATTAATCTACTGTGATCAGACTACCAACTGCTAATAGGATGAGGAAATCGGAATGTGTGATTACGTAAGAGTACATCAGACATTCACAATAATCAGACATCGACCCCAACAGTAATAACACCGAAATCTACTTCCACAAGAAGAGTCCGAGGAGATACAGTCCGACTGAAGAAACACTTTTTCCAAAATTGGACTGTTTTTTAGTATATACCTACTCTGAGAGACTAAGCATCCTGTGAACACACATGAAATACTCGCGGTGGGGCTGAAATGCATTTGTTCTCTCTACGATGAGGTAGTATGGTGGTGCCGTCAGACTGACTCCAGCTTGGTTGCCCAGCGACAGCATAAAATCTTCCTAAATTACATTATAAATCGTTTGCGAAGAATCTTTACACAACGCTGTGGAAGCTAAAGCCTATGCCGTATTTATTAGATCAAGCTGGTTTTGATGGGTATGTGTATGAGCCTCTTCAACAATAACCACTTGTGAATGTGCGTAATATACATTTGTAATTTTCCTTAGATTCGGCAATAAATCAGATTAACCCTGAAACTGTAATCATGTAGTTGCACGGTGGTAAATTCTGAACAATGAAGTGTCAAATGAGTTGTTGTTCGTTTGCTGTTTTTCAGCCCAGACTGCATGCTGATCTTATTACTGTTCGCCTGATCATTTGACCTTTCAGCAGCGTATAATGGTTGCGTAAACATCACAAACAGCAGGGGATGTGTAGCCGATATTTCACGTTTCAGAAAATTGATATGTGGTGCCTTAATGCAATACGGACAGTGAGCGTGGTGTTTTCTGATGCTTACTCTCAAACGGACACTCCATGACTGGTTCAGTCATTATTTGGACCAATCACGGTGAATGAGAGATGGAACCGGTGACCCTTTGTGTTATGAGCCAAACCACTTATCCACTCAACGACCAGTTCCGTGTGCATCGGTTGTGACGGCGATATACATATAATTGATGTGTAGGTCGTTCACACCTAGTTAGAATGGATGGATGCAATCGGTCTCGGATCAACTTTCAACTCAAGATGGACCATACCAACGTAATGTGAACAAGCTACATATGGATTACTGCAAACAGTTTTGATTAAACCCGGTCATTTATTGGGATATTGTCATTTCCGTCGGCTCTTACAAAGTAGACTTACTTCGTCCAGTTCACATCGATCGTGTTCCACAACATTGAAATCCCCCCTCGAAGAATAAATACTTCTATCGAAGATTCACGTTTGCACACTCCGAATAGTGTCCGTTTCGAGAGAATCGCCTTGGGTTAAATTACTTACTGTTACGTACTTTTCGTGATGAGCTTAGGGATTAATATTTTCTGAGAAAACGTCCGTACGACTACTACAACAACGACACCGCAATGAGAGTAAAATGATTAAAAATGTAGTTACTTTGCCATGACCAGTACCAGTGCATTGTAAGGTTGCACAATGTTTATCATGTAAATAAACCATCGATTTGCTACGGTAACGTTCGCGAAAAAGAAAAGCTCAACAAAGAATGCACTCCAGTAGAGAATGCACTTCGCAGGACCGAAAGGAATTTCATTGCAGTCTTGTGACGAAGAGAGCACACACACGACCTTGTAAAAAAGACACCTTGAGTGAAACAATGACTTGTTTCATTATTTCGTTCACCGTCACCGCATTGTTTATTGTACTTCTGATTTCCAATTTGTAGTCCTCCGCATTTGTCTAATCCCTTAAACCACAACTGTCGTTTTGCAAATTTCGTCTCGACCTCTATAACTAAGAACAAATCCGACAGAATGGTCAAAGGTTTGAATTTTTGTTCCAAACACGTAAACGATAGAAGAAAAAGATTGAGGTGTTTTCATGCAAGATAGGCATTTAATAGGATTTAGGAATTTTCACAAGAAAATAACAGCTAGAACGGATGATCCTGGATCATTTTTGTTTAAGGAATAAAAACAACCCGTAGTAAATACAACGTGACCTTACAACCACCTTCTTCGGTTTCATCCCCATCAAACAAATTGATGACTTCATGTTATAAACTTAAAAACTGTGATTACAATTCATCTGTCTTATTCGAAAAGTGTACACAAAACTTCGTGTACATTCAGATGAACTGTTTACTACTAGGGTACAATTACTGTGTGAGTCGATGTTCCACATTATAGAGCACACTCACATGACAGGAGCACTTTCGACATTTCTTGTGGATCCAGAAACAGCAAGCTATAGCTTGAAAGATCCACACAGGTCAAATTATAAAAGTAACGAACGGTTGAAAAATCTGCACAGATCAACCGGATTTTAGAGGACAGTTCACCTACTGACATCAATTGAAATGAAAGAGCAAAATGAATAAAGAAAGCGTAGTTATTAGATCCAATGAATAATGAATTGTTCTACGACGCTGGTTTAAAAGCTGATTTGAGATCAAACAGCTTCAGTCGCAGCCTTACCAACTTGGCGAAAAGCTGGACCCACATTATCCTGTTGACTCGCACCCACTGTGTTAACTTACTTATCGATCAGCACGATTCAATTGCACCTTTCTGCATCCGACTTGATTACCTGATTGATTGTCTCAAATAGGATTAGAGTGATTTTACTCTTCTACTTGCTCACATCATATAGAGTGTATGTTAATTCCGCAAAAAGTAGCCGATGAAACGTGAATACCATCATCAATCGGATCGATAAACAAGCATATTTAACTGAATGGGTTCTATGAGGCAAAGCTAAAGAACTAGTTGAGGACAGGATAGAACACCAACCCACAAGCGGTTCAACATTATGAATTATCAGATACCCACAGTCAGTGGACGGTAGAGAAGGGTTGTCGTCACGGTCAAGCGTTCAAACCAACAGGCAGCAACCAATTCAAACGCAATGCAAGGGCAACAAGGTCCAACCAATCAGATTTTAGTGTATGTATATATATACCAATTATATACCAAATATGTATCAATTATGTATTATATACCAATTATGTACCGATTAGAATGGGTGTCCCTTCTGTGCACGCCTTTTTATTAACCAGTTCCGAGGATGAACTATATATATATATATATATATATATATATATATATAACAAGGCGTGCACAGAAAGGACACCCATTCTAATCGGTACCTTTCCATCATCTCAGAACAGCCCATGTGCACCAAGAAAGCAGTTGCGTCCAGTTTGTTTCGCACAGCCTTGTTAGTAACCAGTTCTGAGGATGAGCAAGCGAAAGAATATAAGATTGTCAAATCGATACTGAAAGCTAATGGTTACTGTGACAAACTTTTACTTCCATTTCGAGACCTAGGAATTGGATGTCAATTGTCGTTATTCCGTACGGAAGAAATACGTCGGAGGACCTTAGACGAGTCCTCAATCAGCACAATATCAGAGTGGTATTTAAGGCCATCAACACATTAAGGAATAAATTGGTTCCCTTAAAGGACAAACGAACAGTTCTGGAACAATCAGATTGTGTTTATCGCATTAAATTTAGAGATTGTCAAGCTTCGCACACTGGACAGACTGCCCGGCAGCTGGAAGTATCCACCAAACAACACGTAAGATGTAGTGAGGAACCTCCTACTTACCTTCAGCAACTATGGGAATTAGAATATAATTGAGCCATTACAGCACACGCACTCCTCGACCAACATCAAGTTGATTTCGACCATCCGATTGTGTTTAAAAGCAGTTTCCGTAACCACAAATAACGCTTACTGACAGAAGCCTTGCTGATCGCTAATACACCACAGGCGGTAAATCGATCCGATAGCTTGGAATTGTCAGTTGTTTGGCATGATTTACTGAGTGAACAACAGTGACACCTCGTAGGAGAGGTTTGCGGCATTCCAGTCACCCACCCGGTCCAACAAAAGCGCGCACCAGTGAATACACTATTCACACGCGCAAGACGAATTTGTACACAAGATAGTCTTGTGGAGGAATTAGAATTGATCACGACTGTATTACAGTCAAATGGTTACCCAAAAAGGTTCATTGAAAGACACAGTAGACCGAAACCGCCGTCCGAACCGGTTATCACTGTAAGAGAGAAGAAGGTTTATATAGAATTGCCTTTTAAACGCGATTATAGTATGCATCAAACAACACAAAGACTGATTAATTCGATTAAACGAACATTCAACGCAGCTGAACTTTGTGTACTAGCTCGAACCCAAAAGTTGCCTGTGCCTTCAATCAAAGGAGATCAACCTATCGGTGCCACCTCACACTGTATCTACCAATTTACATGTAACTGCAAGGAAAGTTACATAGGCAGAACCGAGAGGTGTTTGATTTCCAGAGGGAAGGAACACTTGCCTAAATGGATGCAGAACTCAGTATTACCGAAGAACAGCAATGTTGTTGAACCACACAAACAATCAGTGTCCGCAATCGCAAGACATCCTGACCATTGGTCACGTCATCGGTTCGGCTTGTGCATTCAGAATCTTATTACGTCATCCCAGTTCAAGATTCTTGCGGTTTGCTGAGGCTGTCGCAATCAATCGACTGAAACCGGCCCTGTGTGTTCAGAAACAATTGCTCGTGAACTTGACCCTGCCTGGACTTAGTGACCTTTCCTGACACATCACTTGACTATCCAACCAACCCACCCCTAATTGTTCGATATAGAAAAACCGATCGATGTTATTGTAAAATTGGTACTGATGAGTCAATACGAAATGCTTGCATCAACCAGTTTTCGTGTTCTAATGGTGTTGTTCAAACTCAGAAATGCCAACACAAAGTAAAAGGATTAACTGAAACTTAACTCTGTGTTAAGAAGAACCATAGAATATCGGCAGATCGTGGAGCTGACGAAGACCAAAGATTCAATAAATAGGGCCGGCAGTTGTGACCAATCGGATATAGAGCGGCAGGTTTTGAATACCCATAGCTGATATGCCTTTTTCGGTGAACAGTTTGAATATCTGAGCGACTAAGCCACACCCGGAGGAAAAACTGCTCTACTCCCGTCATTCAGCATTTATCTTCCGTAAAGCAATGTTGGTGAAAACGTTTATCGCGGCGAACAAACAAATCTGACTACAAGCCGGCAGAATGTATTTTGGTTGGGGCGTCTTCACAAGAAATGTATTAGGTGTAGGTATATAAAAAAAAAAATAGACCCAGTGACATTATACAGCAATTCTCAATACCATAATTTCACACGTAACTAGTACAGCGTGTTTTTTTTTCCTTACAGCACTTCGAAACGGTTGTTGAGCCTAATTTCGATGAACAACTGAAGACCGTTAGAACGCATAATTAACCACGGTCGTTTCAATGGAACCGCCGAGTAAGTCGTCAAAATGTACACGTTGGTCTTTTTGTATGATTAGCGATGTTCTGTGGAATCCGAGACATGGATACACGCTGACCAGCCCATATAATTAATCGCTCCTCCAGAAAATGCGAAACTACCTTCGATGTGAATTTGGAAGCTATTCAGCTTTAAAATTACCCTACTTTGTCACTGTGAATAAATGTTGAAGTGAGAACATTTGAACCTAGGAGATGCCTTCATGATCACCGTCTAACTTAACCAGCACACTCGTTTCAAAAATCGAGTATGTCTGGTACGATCAACGAAGGTTAATTGTTTGTGTGTTAACCGTAATACACTTCCCTCTTCCGATAATCATATTGAGAGTATTTCTATACATCGGACTAATTCGTGTTACAGTTTTTCTCATTACTCTAGTAAACGGAATGTGACTGTTGAGTTCAGGCAACAGGAATCAACCAGTAATAAGCTAAACAACATCTACCAGCAATTCAGTCATATGATTTTGTTTGTTTCTTACACTTCAACCGTGGAAGATTGTTTGACCTCTTTTAAATAACTCTTGTATTGGCAATGAATTTAAACATTGGTCTGGATTCGAATCTACTTCTTGTGGTATTGGAATTTGATCCCAATAGTCATCGTCCGTTTCCTTCATAACAACGCATGTCATCTGCTTCGTCTTACTCTGGTACTATCATTTCTTCATCTCACACAGCGTGTAACACCGTTTGTAGACCTCTGGAGTCTTTTGGTAACCGTTCGCGCGCACACCCATATCTACTGGACAGCTGAATTCTTCCTCTTGTCTACTTAGGTCACTCCACTTCATTGTGTTGTGACGTTGATGACAAATATGCAATGACTATGAGGTAACACTCAGCATACAGGCAAGGCGAGTTGGTAATTACCACTGTGTCTGGGTGATGCCGCATACTCAACTGACCTTAAGTCAGCTCTTCAGCCTAAAAGCACTGTAGCAACCAGAAGGGGCTGTATATTCTTGTCACTAGTACGTTTCCTATTTTTGTGTATGTTGTACTTTCTATAAAGTCTGTTTAAACTATATCCAGCCTAGAACTTTAGACCAAGCATCGTATGTGTGTTATGCAACATCGTTCCTGTCATTTCAGCAATCAAGTAGGTGTCACTTTAAGATGCAGCAGCCGTTTAACCTCGTTGCGTGTATGACTCCATGAGGTGTTCCTCATCAAAAAGAATAGGCTCTAAAACCACCTTGTCTTGGTGATAACATCGATTCGAGTTCTATCATCTCCATTTGTGGAACATAGGCTTGACTAATGTCTCTGTACTGCCTACCTATAACTTACCGCATTCAGACTAGTGCCTAATTTGGCCAGTTCCAAACTTATAAGTAGCTCACCAAGTCTAAAGAAATTTTTGCTTCTGGTTTAAAATGTCACAATAAATATCGGCAAGCAGCCATCTTCGCTGCGCACGTGTTGCGTTCACGACAATAGTTGATCATATACGAGAGCTATAATCATTTGACGTAGTGTACAGTAAGTATACTGTAAGGTCCACCTATCGTGTATTTGGTGAGTACCTCTCCTGTGCTCTTCTTCGGCCCAAATTAACACTGTACCTTTCAAACATCAGCCAGTCATTAGTACGATGCACAGTTTGGTCATTTTTGCTTAGATACCTATAATTTCTATACATTATTATCAAAGGTTGATAACAGGAATGAATAAAAATTGTAACAACCGTCTAACAAATGTACTAACAGAGTCTTCTGTACTTCCGCATTAGCTCTCTGGCCTTCCAGAAATGTGCCCAGTTACATACGTTTAGTGTGGAAAACGTTCAGGCAAAAGACAAGCCGCTGCCACAGAGAGTTCAGCATTGGAGGCCACCATTCTAACTGGCATGATCACCACAAGCTTCGCCATTTTAGAAACACTCTTGGTGCAGCGGAGTTCAACGCCTTTGATACTAGTATCATATTACTACAAATTGATTGCTTTACCGCAGGGGCATTTAACTTTTTCAGAAGTAGTGACCACCCCCTCTGTAAACACTCTTTCACATAGTAACACTCAAAACAGTTTTGCAGAGCTGTCTGGTTCACAATTTCAAAAGTGAAACAGAACCACTGCATTTTAACGTCCTAAAATGAGTCTTATATGACACACACCTCCGTTTCTGTGAAGTATAGCACTACTCGTACAAGCAGAAACTGAACAGCAGGTCTGAACGCCAGAAAGACGAAGTACTGTAAGGGACTATTGGGAACGTGTATATGCACTATGTGCGATGTGTCACTAAGGCGAATGACGATACAGTGTCGCCCAACATATGTGGAAGCACGTCAATCATACAAAGTGATGTTCGTGTTCATTTGTCTGTTTTAACATACCTTTCAGTGGATTTCTTGCAACAAGCAATCTCTCAGGTCAAGCGTCTTTTGTAGCCACAACGGCAATATTAGTTGCGACCCTTTCACGCAGTCCTACCGGAAACATTTTTGCAAAGCTGTTTTGTTCTCAATTTCGAAACTGAAGTAGTTACAACGAAACCAACGAACCTTGAATTATTGAGTTGAGCACAGATAACGTAATATAATATAAAAGTACACACTAATGGATGACAATATGACGTACAAGACTTCCTTTGTGAACCCGATTTAGAGGGGCGTCTGTTGTCAAATCTGGCTGCAATTGCAATCCAGTTAGAGACTTCGCGCTCACTGGCTTGCATGGCACGACGGTGTTTGCTATCACGTGCTTTGAAAGATCACGTGACGTCATTAATTCACTTTTTTCTACCCGGCTCAGATGGAGCCAAACAGAATAGCTCGGTCCCAGATGCATAATTTTATGTTTGTTCATCCGCACTATCACCAGTGTGTTCGTTATGTTTACGTTACAACATGCTTGATAAATAGGCTCATCATATATTGTGAACCGACTGATCATAGGAACAACCTATGATCTAGATCATCTCATAAGCAACTTGCTTTGGATGTGACAAAACTGTGAATCGAAAAGAATAACTCACTCCTTTAATAGCCCTCGAAATATCACGTAAGAAAACTGACGGAACGCGAATTTTGAAACTTGGTGTTTTAATTTGACTGGAATACATAATACCGATGATAAATCGTACACAGAACATCAATATTACTATAGTACACAATTATGTCGGTTACATCACTGATCAAAGTGAAATCAATACACAATTGAGCAAGTAGTGCAGAGTTATAATGGCTTTGACGGCTCCCCTTTTGAAGTAAATGCCTTGATTATGGTCGGTGCCGAGGTGAGTATGCCCAGAGTAGTGAACAAATTTAATGCAGCGAAAATAACCAAGCACAGGCGATCCAAAACGCGACAGGCCAACTTCCACTCGCTTGAGGTACGTGCTTCGGTATTCTGACGATGCATCCGACCGGTCACGTAGCGTAACTCCTGTTTTAGTTCCCGCAATCTGCGTAAAATCAAGGCCTTCTCATGAAATTCTTTTGCACGATCCAGAGCACTGGAGTTCAGTTGAAATAGTAATGGGCCTTGTTTTGGACTAACTGCAGGGGAATCCACGTGAAATTCGAACGGATTAAGTGCATGTGGAGTGCTTCGGACATCGTTGGAGTATTGTTGTTTGATAGGTTTTTGCAAACTAAGGGTGCTTGAGCCCGAGGATGAAAGCGGCTTGACGTTTTTAGCTAATTTAATTTGTGTCCGTGATGCTGCTGGGGATGGGGTGAAAAACATTCACAAAGGAATCATACTGAGAAGGTGAAAGATGAAACTAGGGCACAGAGTCCAAAAGTACAAATGCGTATACGTACTGTCCACCAAAATAAAGGTCCCACTCATTAGAACATGAGAGATAACTGTCACTTGCATTGCCCACTTTTTTCTCATAGGACGCTACCCTGACAGCAATGTTTTGTCCGCATTAGTGAACATTCTTATACACATTTTGTCATCGTGATTCACTTCACCGTGTTAACTAACACGACAGTTAATCGTGGGGTTCAGAAACAATCTAGTGTATAAGATACACATGGTCTTCAAACCCAATCTTGCGTAATCGCGACTACGACCGACCACGCAGGTTCCCGTTTCAACGGATGGCTGTAAGTACATTCTGTTGAGTACCAGATCGGGCGAGTTGAGTAGACAAATCCAAACACAGGACTGTTTACGCTGTGAAACCACCTCAACCTGTGCTCAGTGTCTGTTTATCATAATGTTGAATATACTGAAATGAATGAAGGGAACAGGCGTAAAAGAGTCACCACAGTAAGAAACCGTAACAGTCCACCGAACAAAAACTGCTCTACGTATAATGTTCATTTCGGTCGACTCCTTTGAGAGTTTTCATTGATTTCTAGCCTTTTCAGCGATCACCTTTGAACTCCCACTTGTGACCGGTGTTCATTTAACTGGTCATGCGAAACTGGAAGTCATTAACCTAGTCAACTCTGAATGGGTAACCGAATGTTGTAACCAACTGGAAACTATTTTCGGCTACAAAAATGCAGGCTGACTGCTTACGGTATGAGTTTGTGTACATTCGTGCGTTTGTATGAGGGTGTTCAACGATAAAACTTAATCATGATGGGACAGCCTCTGACATATTACTCCAATTTTTGGCGTCAGTAAGAATAAAGTTCAAAATACCTTGAAAATAGACATAGACATGAACAGCATATCACTGGAATGCACCCTGATCAACCACTGGCAGTGAGTTAGCAACAAAAATGTGAGCATAGTTTTCGAGAGTAGTCTTCAAGAGTCTGAAGGTTTTCTGAAACCAGTTAGAAGAGATGGATACAGATATTTCTTATGGACTAACACAGAAACGTTCACGCTGGCAGTGGTTGGAGTTATAACTTCCACGTGTTCTACCTGTCAAACATTAAACACTGTGGGGAAAATTTCGAACAGCCATGAAGCAGGGATATAGCGGTGTCACTAAGATCAAATCTTCCAATATCAAATTTGTAATAGCTATAAGTATTTGTGTGCATGTTCGGGAACAATATTCTGATATGATGTCATGTGTGACGGAGTTCTAGTACAACCTAGCGAAAATTGGGACAAAAATTACGGGAAACGATTAGAATACGTAGAGTAGGTTACGTATGAAAAATAAACTTTTATAGACTTAGTTTCTTCTTTCGAGTTTTTCCTCAATATTTGGGGAGGCTTACTCAACAAAAATCTATTTCCCAGCAGGTGGTATCTCAGTTAGTTTCCTTAAGTGGACTATGTTGAGTGGGACTACTACACTGCCGTGACAGCCGGGTTAACGCAACCTTCAATGATAGAAAGCATCCTGCACAGCCAGCCTGTTGTCTTAGTGTAACACACTGTGATATTGACGAAGTAGGCTAAGTTTCACTTTTGATAAGGTATGCTAGTTAACGAAAGCCAATCTACTCTGCCTTTTCCGGCAGCTGCAAAACTATTTCGACAAAATAACTGCCAAACCGACTTGTCAAGAATGTGAAGCTGTTTACTCTTCTATGTTGAACGTTGTCGATACCAAGATGTTACGAAACCTAGCAGCCTATCGCAGATCAAGAGAGTTTCAGAACTTCAGTTGCCTCATGTCTGCGTGCGTCTACCCAATACATAGCTTGTCAGCTCAGCAGACCATTTGGGCGTGGTGTATATCTATAGTTGTCTACTGAAATAGTGACTCACGTAGCCTGTTCTACGCGGAACTGTATGTGACAGACCCTGAAGAGCATAAGTGATGGATTGTTTTTCAATCACACTACAGACTGTCGCGTTGACAAGCACGGAGATGTGACCTAACATTGCAGGACTTACGCCAAAATGTGCAGCACCGCGGACACAACACTGTTATCAAAGTGACTATGTACAAAAAATACTTATTACTTAGCAGGCACTTGGGAGAGGATGTATTCGCAGAACGGGATACGTGAGTACATGGTTGGTGGCAGTCATATCTGAACTGATGTGTCACAATGTCCAAAGCAGAAGGACATGTGTGATCTTATTACATCACAGATGAGTTCCTGTAGATTAGTCGTGGCTTCATGTTGTTTCTGGTTAGTTAGTACATTTGTGTATATGGCACTGGTTTAGTCTGTTTGGCAACCAGTTCTGATGAAGTAGCAATTTTCTGTTGTTACCGATAGAAGGAACCATAGGAAAACAAAATCTAACACTATGGTCTATTCACTCTTTGGGCTGAGGGGAAATTTTTACACAAATTCAGGGACTTGTCAACATCAACTTACGTGTACGTTCTGGCTCCATGACACAAGCATAACGAATTTTTGACGGTTCCCGTTGCTGTCCACTTTTTGGAGACGCATCGAAATAGCGATTCTGCTTTATTACCGCTTGTAATTCGATGTGATTGAAATTTTGCGCTTCATTTCCACCATCAAGTTCCTCATCCGTCCGCTCTCCCGAGTAAAGTAGAGTAGGACGAAATTCCTCACCCAAATCAACCTTGTTTGTCCAACTAAACGTGGCACGTGGATCACATGTTGAAGCCCGATGATTGATGGTTTCTGTAGACTTTCTCCCAATGCCTTGTAGAGAGGTCGAAGAACGAGTTTTTGATGTGATTTCGGTTTCCGGTTTTTCATTTGAATAAGAATTGGAATTTTCAACTCGACGATCAATCCGTAATATGCTCGCCAACCAAATATTAGTAAAAGTTCCAATCTGTACAGAAAACAATGGGATTGTTAATTTCACAAAATTATGAAGAAACAAAAATCAAAATTCCATGGTTGTTTCGCCAAAGACGGCTTTAGAATTTTGGACTACCTTCCACCATTATGATATAAGTTTGTTCTAACAGTGTGTCATGTAGGATTACACTACACAGACGGTTGTCGATATACTTATCAACGAAATCAATAAAGTAGACAATAGGTATTGATAAATCGATTGAGAATAACACAGTGTTAGGAACAAGTTGTAATACTTTACGTTTCAACTATTTCCGATGATTTTCCTCAGAAGTGTTGTAATTAAAGTCACATTCATCTCAGTCTATTGATCAGTAATATGTTAAACACGACGCCCAAACTGCTTGACTTCATACATGCTAAATTTGATGCGGATATCTTATAAACAGTAGGTTGACGGTCGTAGGCTTGACAACTCATCACTGTACTGCACAGACTGCCGAAGCGCCCTCTAATCTTTCTTGCTAGGCAGTGTGAATTCACATCTTCCGGTGCTGTGTGCGGGTGGTCACTTCTATCATAAAGGTTAGACTTAATTCGTGACAGTTTTATCATTTCCAGGATTAAAACCCTTTGTGCCACAGTACAACAGTTCGGATTTGATGAAACATTAGACAACTATGTAAAATAGGCTAGGAGTTTCATGATCAAAAAGATGCGCAGAGGAACATCATGAATTAAACGAGCAGTCATTTAAGACGCCGATTATAGGCAAATGCCATATAGTGTAAAAACGCATGGATGATAAGTTCGAGAAAGTATATAACGCCCGATAAATCGGAACATTGGAGGGTTGTAGTTTCAAATGACAGCACAACGTTTAATAGTATTTCACTGTGTTAGGACCGAGAATATTGAACGGGGGGCTGACGTGGGGGAAGAGTTATCATCGTTAAGGATACCAGACTAAAAGTTACAACAGGTAGATAAGACCCTACTGTTTGCAACTTCAGTCGTTTTCAAAGGCGTAATGAAAAGTTAGTATACGGCTCCTTTGCGGGAGTTCTATCCTAGGAGTCAGTTGTTGTTGGTTATGTAACGTCATACCGAGCTACTTAATCCGACTGAAGTTGTCTAGTTTTGTCAGTCTCCGTCGCTTTTAGCTTATAGACGCCTATCAGTTGCTAATTAACTGAGGACACTGGTATGGCGATAGAATCAAGCTGTAGTGACCTTAGGTCTCGAAGTCATTCATTGTCTTCGTAAGCAATTTTGTCACAATATCAGAGTTTTTCCATCTTCCCGATATCTTTCTATGCTCCCCCCCAACTATTCCAACCAGTCGGTAGGACAACCAGAAACGGTCATTTTACTATGGCTGGAGATTTGGACAAGAATCGTTTGCTACACTTCCAAAATAGACATGTGTTTCTGATACAAGTTGAGGGTGCGCTGTGTCCGATGAATCAACATTAATTGGATCATTACTACGAAACGTTATTTTGGACGATTTGCACAAGAATCACCTAAATGTAGAGAAAATGAACCAATTAGTTCAACAGTTGTGTCGAAGAGAAATTCAATAGCCTCTACGAGTACTGCGATTCGTATCCGTTGAAATGAATAAAGCCAAATAATTGAATACAGTGGTCAAGCAATTTCTTACATTGACAGTGTGTTGATGTCGTCCATTCTGAGCCATTTTTTCGCTAATAGTATATTCTGGCTCGAATCGTATTCACGGCAGCCGAAACTATTGAGAGCAACTTCATCTTATACTGCCTTTACCTTAAGAAACAGTAAATGGTTTGGCCAAAATGAAATCCTTCAGGCTTTAGTGACGAACAGTGGGTCCTTTTTTTGCATTAGTGACTCGAAAAAATGGCTAAGCTGCTTAAAACGTTATCTTTTAACGAACAGCGCCTCGATATCCAAATTGCAACGACACCCTGAAAAGTGTTACGGAAGGATTAAAAGTTTTCTTGATCTCTGTTAATCCTGAGAGATTTAATGAACCGACTGCATCTCTCAATAACTTTCTGCTCCAGTACAGGAACGCCAACTAATATACAACCCTACTTGGAATTACTGGCCAAAATGAAGTCTAAATAAGCAGTAATCGTACAGAAAGCGGACAAACAAGTCAGGTCAAGCGCTTCGTATCTAAAGGAGCCGATAAATCAAGAAAGTTAGAGTGTTTCGCAAAAGAAATGTCGCGCAGGAAAGCCGTAGAAGGAAAAGCTGTCGGGACATCCAAATTACGATACAGAGAACAATCTAACGGCGGCTCAGTCAGATCCTAGAGATACGTCAAGATTGGATGTGCAATCAAATAAACGGGTTCTCTGTTTTGCACTAGATCAACTGGAGCACAGTCTGTTGTCACAAAAGTTTTATTGTTATTAGTCAGCGGCAAATTTCACTTTCTATAACGCTGATGTAATTCCATAAACGTATATTCCCGAATCGTGAATAGTAAAAACTCACTTCAGTCAATCCAAAGTGTTTACCTTATAGGTTCTGTGGAAATTTGAGTGATAGTTCAGTCCGTACGGCTTTTCCAACCCTGATACTCTGAGAACTACACATTGATCAGTGGCGTACAGTCGATAGCTGCAGCTTCCTCACTGCTGTTGAACAACATGGCATATATGGACAGCTGGCAGTAGTCAGGTTTGGATCAATTTGGCCCGCAAGTATACATCAGTTAGGCATTTAGGATCTATCAGATCTCAGTCGAAACGCTTTAAACAACATGAAAGTTTGCGGCAACTCTTTTTTGAAAGGACGTTATCCTCAGAGTTGCATAACCCACATGATCCGGCTACGCCTCTTGAATGTACAAGTTATCAAAAAACATTGTTGTTACACCTTCTTCGTAAACGATTTTCCTATTAGTATATCTGTTTCTTAGCCAAACAGACCAGTAAGCATTAGGTGGAACAGCAAGCTAAGGGAATGATGCCCATAAGCAAGTAAATAGCGTGAATACTAAAGATAACGTTTTGACCGTATTGCCTGATGAAAAAGACAGTTCTTTACACAAGTTGGAAAAGACAAATCAGGGGATTGACACCGCTTCCTGGATTAGAATTACTGAACCAAAGAACTAGGTGAATCTGGTGACCCATTCTCATGAATTGTTAGAGATATATTGTTTCGTCTCTTTTATTACACGCTCAATCGTTCGACGCAGAACCCAGAAGGAGAAGAGACGTGGTAACACCGGTTATTGGAAAAACGAATCAGAATTAGGCCATAGGGGATCTAAATAAATAGTGTGAAACGATTACCTTACGCAGCCGACATGACACAAAAGATGATTATATATGACAGCCAGACGCAGAGTGAACCAGATGAAACGGTCATATATGGAAGTCAGGGAATCAGAAGAAATCATGTTACAGAGGGCATCGGAAAGCGAACATCAGTAAACATCGTTCAGATAGCGTACAGTCGACCGACCATACGAATGCACCCATGAACATATCATTCAAACTAAGCCAGTCGATCAGTATGAGGTGATGCGTCCTGTCTGCTTCGTTAGGAGATGCTCCTACTTACAAGATACTCTTAAGTTATATGATGAGTCGAGAAAAACCACCCAAATGCAGGTGTGTATCATGCAGTTCGTGAGTTTCTGTTTCAGTCTTGATGCGGCCAGCGGGTGTCTACACTCAAATGAACAAAATGTGCAGTAGGGTCGCCGAAAACTTTGAACGCTTCGTTATACGAACAGAAAAGCTTAAATCGGTCAAACGTGAACGTCAACAATGTCTATATCCATCAGCATATAGGAGATAGGGCAGCGGTTAAAACTAACTCTTCCCTTAAAAGTAATTTTTCAATCTTGACATACATTTAATTTGTATATGACGAGGACTTCAGTTTGTGGAAGAACACAGACCTGAATTATACTGAAAGCAGCAACGAGACGCTGAAAGACACTCTCCTAAACTGGACTACGGAGCGCAATAGACAATGTAAGTTGGGTGTCCTCGGTTCCATTAAGGTAATCGCCAGGCACTGTGAAGGACGGAGCCAGTAATTTGATTTCTATCTCGAGTTGGTAAATGATTAACACCTTCATAGTTAGCCAAATGCGTTACCAACAGATGAATTTACTTCTGTACACCTTTATCACTTGTATGAAGTTTATACTATAACCCAGTGACTTTCAACCATCCTTCCCTCTTCTATGGGAAATCTGCGATCAGGTTAACTCACACATCTTCTGTTCTCCCATATTTCTGTATAGGTTATCTCAAAATAATTGTTAGGTGTCTTAGTAAATTACACTCCATTCGGTCTCGTGATCTTATATAAACAGTACGAATATCTACAGTTAAATATGATCTTTTTCTAGCGATGTTTACAACTGATCCATGTTCCGTATATTCCTTTGTGTTCTTCACACAGATCTTACCGCCATACGGATAAGACCTCTACTATAGCCCGCCGAATTCCAAACTGGCCTGAACCAGATATGCTGCAACTACCTCTATTGACACATTCTCCGATCTTAATTCCCCTGGTCTATACCCAATGCCGAATGTGTAGGTGATGCACAATGAAACTCACTGGCTGTGACACTGGAATGTAGGCGACAGAGCAAAACAATACATTGAGGCCACAAACAGTCTACGTAAGACAAAAGTCTGCACTCTTTACCAGTTGACTGCAGCGTTGTTGCACATTGTACCTGCAGTCTTCAACATAGGCTCACGTATGTTCTTTACAAACACATTTAATATAAATCATTATGGGCAGTACTTCTTACCAGCCAAGGAACGTGAATGATGCCTCCAGTGTGATGATGGCAGTTGAGCAGCACGATGGCGAACACGAGCGACATTGAACACAAGACGATGGTACACGTGAAGTATAACACTACCACCGACGGAACACGAAGAAGGGGAGGGTGCAACAGGAAGAGACACAGAGTGCAATATGAGAAACAAGATACGGTCTTGGATGTACTCCGTAAATCTTCCGAATGTTAAATATTCATCGAAAATTTTACTTGTTCTCAGTTCTTGTCAGTAACCAAACTTTTTCGATTGGTCACTTTGAAAAAAAGCACCCGACCTCGATTTCTCTCTTGCTGGGCCTAAGTCTGTATGATCACAAGTGTAACAGTCGCTGCCTTATATAACTAGTAAAACTCTCGTCCAGTATGAGAACTATGTGCAATGGGTGAGCCGAAAATTTTTCTCAACGGAAAACTCTGAGTGATATTAAAACTGTATGACAAGGTAATAGATAATTAATAAATTTCCAATTAAAAGGGGCAAAACATGACACAAAACTCTTCCCAAGTAAGTAATCTCGGCTCCATTAGGTTGATCAGGTTTTCAGAAAAATGTTCTAGACCTGCATCATTCTAGTGTATTGGAAAGGGCTTTGGACAAAAGACTGTACACTACAAAAAATCAGGCATATCACGTGAATAAGCAATTACTACACACTCCAACTTGGTACTACTGTCTGCGTTCCCGTTTTCTTGAGAAACTCTTGCCGACTCAGACTGTTCGTCTTTCACCGTCCACCAGTCAGTCTCGTATTGAGCTACCAGAACAGGATCACAATAGTAACAATGGATTTATACTCACACGTCTGTTGACTTGAAAATGTTGACCTATGTGGCAACTTTTCTACCGGGAAGCTTGAATAGGGCTTACTCTAATGAATGGCATTTCGGTTTCCTTTTTCTGTCAGTCGACTTCTTGGCTAGCTAACAGATCCGATACGAAGTCAGTCACAATTAACGATTTTGATGATTGAGGCAGGTTTTAAACGTGTCAACCAATGGCTTACCACTTTGCTAGTTGAGGTTGAAGCACCAAACTAATGACCGTTATATGATCTGAGTTCGGTGCATGAAAACTCAGATGTCAAGGCTTCATTGGTGTAGTCTAAGACTCCAGGTTGGGAACAGTTGGCAAGTATTACAGTTGTCAAATCTACACAGAAGTAGACTGAGTTCGAACCCATGACAGTCGTTACATCTGTATTCAAAGTAGAACTTAATTGTTCCGTAATATGAAGTATCCTGTTCATAAGCAGTCTTTTCATTTATCGGATAGCCGGTGGTTTAAATTTAAATTCCGCTTTCTACCACACGAATAACAGTTTACCAGGGGAGAACAATACCACATTTAACACCTCTTCCTGATCAGCTCACCATGGTGGTTCACAAACATGATTAGAAATCGTTCGTTTTAAATACCATGAGTGTAAAATGCTGGACAACTTAGTGACACTAGACGCTTCCGAAATTTGCAATAGTTTTACATATACACCATCTAAAAACGTTTGTTAATTTGTGTCAACCGGCAGCAACGATGAGAAGGACCCCAAAAAATTGCAAGGCAGCTCTAACACGCTTTGTATCAACACTGTAGATCAATAAAATCAGAGCATTGTCAATAACACCCAATAGAAAGGGGCAGTCAAATGCATGTGACCCAATCAGCTTTCGTCAACTAGGTCAACAACTGATTTCATTGCCTTGAAATGACCATTTTAACGAGATGATGAGAAATTTCATCATCGTTTCAACAAAAATACATAATCGACCACCATCAACTGGCTTGCTTACCTATAATGATCGCTTCACGAGTAAATTCTATAAAAATGATCAAATTTTTTACGGCGTAATTCTGTTACAAATGTTTCTTTTAGATACAAGGCAGACAATGCATAAATCTCTCTGAAAGTCACCGAATGTTTCGATCGTAACGACGGTTTCAATGCATACCCTACAGTGTCATCACCATCCATCTATTTTCCCTATAATTTCAAAGAGTTACAAAACAACTCCACTAATGCACATCTAATGTTCATGAATGCCAATCGATTCCAAACGCCTCGGTCCTACTTCACCGTTAGTATCTGAGATATGCAGTTATATGTTCGTAAAATTTTCCTACCGCGTTAGATTTTTTGAACAGCCCCACCGATTTGATCATTCGTTTTGGATTCTCTTACTAGGAAAGTTGGATTTTTATTTCTTTTGACTGCAGCAACTTTATCGCAAATTGTACTCGAACACAGTAAATGAACGGTAGTTTCACCGAGATCCCTTTATTTTATGACATTTGTGAGAGAACAAAAACAGTTTTTTAGACTTTACCCGCATTGTTTGCTAGTATAAATCTAACTTGTATCGAATGGATGTATTATGTTCGTTTTTTTGGTTTACTGATCAAAAACAACACGTAGTTTAAGTCGCTTCAGCATCCACCTATTGACAGTTCGCCCACCCATGTGACCGTATCTCCGCACACTGATCAGCACCTATTCAAACGTCTCCCACATCCGTCTTCTAGAACTGCGCGATGATTCCCGGTTGGATAGTCATTTTTGTTAGACTATCATTTGTTATATAGAACAAGCATGAATAAACAAAACCAATCATAAGTGATGGATCAGTTTTGAGAAAGGTCACGCCCTACTAATTTCTGCACGCATGAACGAGGTCTCTCAGCCACAAGCAATTTTTGATATAAGGAACAAATCTACCATCAAATCTACCTACGTCTTTCATAATGCTTGAAAGATGATTTAAGGCAACAGTCGAATAGGGATTAATGCATCGCTAGCGCAGATACTACTTCTATCTCTCCTCACAGGTTAACGTCTGCATAAAATTATTTTGAGAAAAATGAACTGAAAGGGTTTTCAATACTGATTGACTGTGGCGGTGAGATCTGAAATGAAGGGATCCTTATTGTCATTCCTTTCGAGAGGCATGCCCCGCAAACACTAAGATTATCAGTTCGTGGTCGAAAAGTATTAAGTATTAAGATCCCGATGAGGCGTACTTGTTCGACGGAGCTCATGTATCCGACGTTTGAAATGCGACCAGTCCGGTTGATCGTAGGCAGGCAGAATACACTGACTTAAAGCAGGTTGGCGTCGATTAAAAACTGTTGAAAACCGGAAAATTCTAACATACGGTTAAAACTCTCTGCGGCAAAGCTAAGAAAATGTGTGACACCTGAAAGTTTTTTGACACAGTAAATCAATTGGCCCATTGCAGTTAAAATTTAATGCAAAGAAGACGAAAAGTGTACGATTCCAATAAATTGCGACAAAATAATCTGTAGTGAAGATTTGGGGGATTTAGGTTATTTCAAAACTGAACAACACCCACACTTGATCGCAGCGTTCGCATTCAGATAAGCGTTTCGGCTAGTTCACTTCGAGAGGAAGCACTAGACTCGGGGTTCACATGAATGAGTTTTGAAGGATGGTAGCATGAAGTTCCTAGTCTAGTGCTTGCTATCGAAATGGGTTATCCGAAAGGCTTATCTGAATATGAGGGTTGGGATCAATTCTGGTTGATGTTCAATTTTGAAAAAAAGTCTGTGGAAAATCATCAGTCGTTAATTTAGACATGTGAACTTCACAAACAGACTTATTTTGTGGTTATTCGCTAACATGTTAATTGAATTGTTCGCGTGATTGTTTCGAATTACATACCCTGTGTATGACACCATGCATGCAGAATTTATTCTGCCAGATGGACTGAAATATAGTATTTGTCTATAAGGTTTTTGGTCTTATTAAACAAGCTACGAGGTGAACAAGATTTGAAGTAACGACCTCGTCTGAACGGGACAGAAATTGCATAAAGTACGTCGCATGTAATGATCATCCGCGTTAGTTGAAGTCAATTCGTGAAACACTTTACACTCACAACTAACGGCAGTCATTCTGAATGTTGAAGATTAACGTCATTTTTGTCTTGTTTCCAAACTTTGTGAACTGTATTTTGATCGATTAGCACAGAGTACCGATAAATTAGTCGCGCCTATAAACAGCTTGCGTTTGAAAGATATAGTTTCCAGCTACACACCGAGTTTCGGGTGAAAGTTCAGGGATTGACCGTCTCTCATCCTCTGAATAAATAACCAAAGACTGATGGTTGATGACGACCAAAAACTGTAGTTCAGCGAATATTTGTGGTCAGGTTTCGAACAATAAAGTCGTCTAAACCATATATGAATAGAATGGATGGTGGCCAATCAGAATTACTGACAAAGTAGACCAATCGATTACATGACACACAGAATACCTAGGTCATTCAGTTCCACTTAACAGAGCTCTGTACTCAAGAAGCTAACCTCATTCATTATCCGTATCACAGTCGCAACATGAAATGTTTAATTTATTTTTACTGTCTACATAGGCCTTTGTTACCACACTGTTGCTATTCCCGACGCATCAGTTTCGTTCGTTACCCAAAAATCATACTCACAATCCGTGGTATAACTCCCACAATCGCTTACGGAATAACTTCGCAAATGAGTAACCCACTTCAAAAATCGGTTTGTATCCACCAACCAGACTTACCTAAAACTGGATTGCCTGCGGATGTTTGTGGTAGTTTATCGCCAACCAATTGCAGCAACATTGTGAGCGATAACAAAGTTGTTACTCCTAAGTGATCGGTTTTTCGGGAGAAAGGGGAGAAGGAAGAAGACGAAGAGAATTAAAAAAATACACTTATGTAATGGTGTATACATATGCGTTAGCAAGACACTTGGTTGTAGTGGTGAGAGAACATCATAAAAAGCGGAAAGTGCGGAAGAATAATAACCAAAATCAAATTTAAACGATCACAATCTACTAATGAATAACCATGAATGTTTCTTTACGTACACTGAACAACACCCACTCTTCATCACAGCTTTCTTATCTTTTAAAAATCCGTCTGAAACCAGAAAATGCACTCAAAGTTAAAAAGAGCTTGTAGTGTGATTAAATTGGAGCGCTTTTTTGTTTCGAGAACCCCAAACCAGTTAGAACTGTTGCGCAAGCTGCTGCAAGAAGAACTGTGGTAAATCGACACCTGCTAATCAAAAACGGTGACCTGCCACCACATCAACCTTGTTTGTAAGAGATGGTGATCAAAAGAATGTGTCTGAACACGTGTCAGATTTAAGCAACAGAACTGTTTAAGTCAAGGTCATGGAGAGTAATGAAGAAGGACCAATCAAAACGTAATATGTTTGCCCTTCAATAACAATAGTTAATAGCAGAACCTCTCATTCTTTATAAAAGAGCGCAATCTTTCTAATAAACTAGGACTGCTTAGGGCGGCTCAGACCATTACCGTTTTGAGTTTTTTCAATACGCGACCGGGTTCAGTTTATACTATTAGATTTTCACACAATTTGTGGTGGTTGACCCTAATGCCTGTATTTTACTGTCACGTAAAATCAGTCGAATGTGTCATGTGACGGTTTCCTCGTCGTGATTCCGAGTTTCCTTTCATTTGTGCAAAAAGTAGCTAACTTCGAATTTTTACTTATTTTAATCACGTGATTTTACAAGAAAAGGCATGACGGTTTATTTCAAGCATTTGAGTTCAAATTCGGGAATCAGTTTGGGGGAACAGCCGGAAAAGTACAGGCAACTTCTTAGAGAGATATGTGGAACCTACGGACAGTTCAAAAATGGCCTGTAATTATATGTCGAAATATCTAAACCATGAGAGGGCCCCGATAGAATCCTTCACCCAATTCGCCGGTGGGAGTTGGATATTGAAGGCCCAACTAATCCATTATATTCATATGATCTGCACCGACAAACGAATACTTTTTCTACTCACTGGTGTATTTTTCCCTGTCAGCGTGTGGGTTAACTTGAAAATGACCTAACAATTTTTCGGAGCCCATAGATGCAACACTTGATGCGAACAGTAGAAATGTGTTGGTAAAGTATCTTGAGTGTACTAGTGGTTGTTTTATACTGAAGATAGAAATTTCAGTTCAGGTATCTACTGATAGACTTGAGGTCTCGAAAGCGCGGAATTTCCAGGCTGAACCACCTCCTCGTGGTGCCGACTGGGCGGTCTTGATGCAAACCTTGACTGGCTAAGAGTTCAGCAACTCCAGATAGAGCCAACCACTCTACCTGGTTTTAATCATACCGGTTACATTCGATTAAGACAGTGAAATTACCGCCAGCATCTTCGTGCAGGCAACTATCAGTACACAGGATAGGCGAGCGGTGTATATCTGTTCAGAATGTGACCAAATTTGCAAGGCGGATGCTGGTTTGTCGACACAAACTCGTGTGCATCGACACAGGAATGGCCCGTAGTAGGAAGTGAACACCCAGCCTGCTGCAATCTTTGAGTGTGCCACCTGTGACCGCAGCTTTCCCACCAAAATCGGTCTCATACAACACAGAATGTATGCACAACCCGTCAAACGTAACCATGAGAAGTTAATGTTCATAAAAGCCGCTGGATCCAATTAGTCTCCGCAAGAATCGGTCTCTCTTATCAGATGTGCCGATGCACTAGCTCCGTCGTGCCCTACTGGACGCGAACTTCACCATCGGCTTCTATCGCACTTCCTAGGTCGTACTTTGGAGAGCATTCGGACCCGTCTGTATGCGCTGAAGTGGCAGAGGAATACTGTCCCCGCTGTCGATCCAACCACCGTCTCATAGATTAACACGACATCGGATATAAGGTCCCAAGCTGCTGATCACTCTGAATGGTTTACCTGTTTGATCCAAACATTGATTACTCAACTGGAATCCAATAGAAAGGCTTTCCTACACAGTGATGAACTACTAGCTATTGCCCGCGGTCTTCAGGCAGGTATTTTCACAATGGTACAAGATAAATCGTTGCTAAACATGCACGCTTCACTAGCTTTTCCGTACACCTGGCGACTTGTCACTCGACGACGTGGTAGTGTTAAATTGGGAACCCGTGTGACAACGAAGTAGATGGGCAGGGCTAAATATGCGGCGATCCAAACGCTGCATCATTAGCTTAAGAAAGACGCCGCGTTTGCAGTTTTTTCTGACAAGTGGAGAACGGCCTATAAGATGAATCGCGGCCTCCCAGCTAATTCCAACGAATACTAGTCCGAGGTACTATCGGCTCATCCGTATGTTGATGAGCTACTATCTCGCACGACTCTGCCTCCGGACTGGTCTCTGGTCGACCCGATCACTGGAAAAGAAGTATCATGCACCTTGAAGCACATGGGAAACACTGCTCCAGATTAGGACGAATTATTGCCCAAACATTTGAAGCGCATGAAAGCTGATGCCTTGACTTGATACTTCAACTTGTTCCTGCTAACCCAAGGTTGTCCAGTCCATTTATGCCGCCCTCGCATTACGCTTGTACCCCAAATTAACAATCCCTCATCTTCCACCGAGCTCAGACCCATCGCCGTATCTTCAACGTTGATACGTTGTTTCCATAAGATATTGGCCGAGCGGTGGAATACACGCTTGCAACCGTCCGCTCTCCAGTTTGCATTCATACACCGTGACGGTTGCCTCGAGGCGACCTCACTGCTCCATGCCCTACTTCGGAACTTATGTGCCATGTCTTCAAGTTTATGTGCGGCCTTTATCGACGTATCCAAGGCGTTTGATTCTATCTCACAAGATTCGATTATCAGATTGGCCCGATTCTCCGGTACTCCTCCACCTCTAACGCATTACATTGTCGACTCCTACCAGAATGTTGCCGCCACGATTGATGGCTTCGTTCTCCGATCCCAGCGTGGTTTTACCAGGGTGACCCACTGTCCCCGCTTCTATTCATCATGACAATGAATGAGGTGCTGGCACTATCTCGACCAGAGCTTGACTACCAGTTTCACGATACACTGGTTAGCGGTTTCGTTCACGCCGACGATCTGATCCCTCTAGCTGAGAATCCTACGCGTCTCTCTTGCAGCCATCGCCAGTGCCCTGGGAATATCCGAGCCGAAGACCAACACGCATGAGAATAAGCTTATGGTTATCCACGGTGACCAGAAACACAACGCAACCGCCATCTCTGATGAGTCTATCCACTTCGGCCAGGACATTTAATAGGCGCCTCCGACACAATGACCCTTTTGAGTATCCCGTTCACCTGAGAAGGTAAGCATTCACTAATTATCGTCTGCAGCTTCGTACGACGCTGGATGAAACTACCAAAGCTCCCTTGAAGCCACACCATCGTCTTGAACTCCTGAGACAACATTTGATCTCGACGATGAATCACTCATTAATGTTTAGCCGAGTCCACCGAAACACTCTCAAAGCCATGGACTGTAGGATTCGCCAGTTTGTTCGGCAGTGGCTCCGCCTTCCTTAACACATACCAATCAGCTACATCCATACCCCAATTCGTTTGGGCGTTTGGGCATCCCAAGCTTGTCCACCACTATTCCCATCTCGCGCGAAACTCGAGTGGAGAGACTTCTCTCCAGTCAATGTCCTGTTCTGCGGAATGTAGTCAAAGATAATTTTATCTTGAGGGAAATGAACGTCCCAGTATGCGTTCAGGGTGTAGTGGTGATGAACAAGGAGGAAGCCCATGTGGCATGGATAGATAAACTCTACAATTAGCTAGACGGCCATGGTCTTCAAGAAGTGTCACGCTCTCTACACTCTACCGTGGAAACTGCGGTCAACCTGAAAGCCCTGCTCAGATTTTACAATCGTGCTGGATCACTCATGACGTGCGTTGTGTTCGACACAACCGTGTGGCCAAAGACCTGACGAAACGACTGCGCACCTTGGGCTGTACAGTCTTTGAGGAGCTGCGAGTACCAACGGCGAGCTCGTTCATCAAACCCGATGTGATCATGATTCGTGACGGCGCTGCTGTGGTGCTTGACGTCAGTATAGCGGATGATAATCGAAGCCAATTTGCCTGGATAGACAAGATTTTGAAATACGCAACCGAATCTCATAATGCCGCTCTTAAATCGGTCCTCCATACTTTGGGTTGTGATGAGAACTTTGTTTCTCATTCACTTGTGATCATCTCTTTTCGCGGTATTATATTTCCCTCTTCATGTAGCGCTATTCTTCGACTGAGACTGCCCTCCTACACAGTCACGGACTTATGTCTACTGACCGTTCTAGGCTCCGTAAAAACCTACGACACCTTTATACGGAGAACCTGACGTTAACTGTTGTCACCTCTTTGACAGTTGTCTCATTATGAAGGACATTTTTTTGTCTCGATGCGTGAGGCTTGACTGTGAAAGCACTTCTATGCCATGAAGAGCTTTTGATTTTGTGAAACTGACCGTTCACCTACTTTCTTTTTAGCAGTTTTCGTGTATTCTTTAAATTCTAAATCCGTTTGTTATGTACGGCACAAACAACTTTTCATTTGATGACTGGCCCATTAGCACTTGCTATTTTTGTGAGAGGACTTGTGATTTGTTCAGTGTTGCTGACTACGCAGCGTCTCACATATGACAGACAGCTTGTTTTCACATTCACCTTTTTATATATCTGACGCTTAATTTTGGTGTCACCGTTTGTTCTTCCTTTGAACGAAGCTGTGTATAGTGCTCTTCAAAATAAACGATACATAGAAGTTTCAGACCAGGTATCTACTGGTAAACTTGAAATCTCGAGAGCGCGGAATCTCCAAGTTGACCCAATATATATATTGTTATGGGCTGAATACCGCAGACATTTGATGACAGCTTTGACAGTCAGATAGACCCAATATTTCGCACTAACAGTAATGGAGGGCAATTGACGTTGAAGTTTCACTCTCGTCAAAGCTGGTTATTGAATGAAATTTGACCTCCCCGAGACCGGGAATTAAATGTTGGACCTTATCCATGCAAACGAACCAAATTATTTCACTTGACCCCTAATTAACACATGTCATTCTCGGAGCTATCCCAGAAAAATGCTCAGAACCAATGAAACAATGGAAGCTCAGTTTTACATATAAACTGCAATAACATTTGAAGTCAGTGCTTTTGTTCCAATTTCATTCATGTATATCCCACATTTCAAAATTTAGCGAATCAAAGTCACAATGATTTAACATTTTTCAGTAATATGGGAAACGTAAACAAGAAAATCGAGTTTTCTCTCAAATTGACGGCGAAAAAATACATAGCCCTATTTCACATACAAAATTTACGTCAAAACACTCGACGAAGTTCGGGGATCAGTGATTTTGTTATGTTGGTTTACATCCAGTTTTAATTTAGAAGTTTATATGTAAAATTTGAATAAACCAGAATAATATATCTAGTGAGTGATACGTAAAACTTCCGATCTGTACATTTCTAACCAAATTTAAATGCAATTCTTCCAAAGTGATGAACAGTTTTGCGGTCACTCACATTGCTACCGTACCAACGTGCTCCTAAAAGATTCCTGTTCTTTATTAATGCAGAATGATAAGAGAACATATTAATCAACCAAAAAGTAACGATACGTACTGAATCGTCATACTGTAGATGCCAGAGAATAAGATTGTTGTGTGTGGACATTGTGTAAGTGGAATGATGGGGTCTTTAAAACAGAACCGCAATAGTGTGTCCAATTTTGATTCAGTTAACTGTGATAAAATTTCAGGGGACCCAACTTTGATTATTAGATTCTTCATATCAGGATATAATCTTCAAGATTAGCGTTACATACTACGTGACCGAAAAGTAATCTCAGCAGGATGGAAAGCATTGTAAGGTATAAGCTTACAATAAGGACTGTAGGCCACCAGCATTCTTTCTGGCGATCAAGTTAATTCGGATGTGAAACGAGCGTCCGTGACTGCCTTTACGCGGTTATCCTTCAACCAGTGACAACTTCTCTAACGAACGGGATGAACTACGGGCAAAACCTTTTAAAAAGCTATGTGTTCTTTTCCCCAGAAAGTTTGTCAATCTGTCATTTGGTGCACTATCAAACGAAAAACGGTCAGCGACATGCTCATCCCTTCATTTAAAAATCTGAAAACATCTGCACCAAAAACCTTAGGGAGTGTGCTATTATTCTGCAAGACAGTACATC
The DNA here is from genome assembly GCA_013368495.1 of Paragonimus heterotremus. Classification (NCBI taxonomy): domain Eukaryota; kingdom Metazoa; phylum Platyhelminthes; class Trematoda; order Plagiorchiida; family Troglotrematidae; genus Paragonimus; species Paragonimus heterotremus. Next base: position 111,717 of record LUCH01000019.1, on the reverse strand, counting down.
ATGTTATGCCCCGCAAGTAGAAAGATTCCCGCAGATGGTTAACATAGTTTCGACGCATATTTTTGGTCATCTGATTGGTCCGAGTCTGATGGATCAAAAACTGCAATTTCTATAAATACCACCTAGCAGCCCAGATTTAAATGCCATCAGGAATTTTACACAGTCTTACAAAGTGGACCTATTGACAAATCTTGATAATTTTCCAACGATACTGTTGACATTGTCGTAGTAAAGCCGGATCAGTTAACAGCTGAACAGTTTTGTGATGGAAATTGTATGCTTATCTTCTGTTACCTCAACGACAGTTGTCTCGAACCAAATGGTCTAACTAGTTACACCATCAGAAGGAATTAATATTCTTCACGGCAAGGGGTAAGATTACTATTAAAGTAGCGGAGACGCATTCCAGTTCCTGAACGTTTTCACTGGACTCAAAAATATCAATGACAAGCCCACTCGGGTCCCAAATTTGATAACGGGTCATTTGACTGAAGTGTGAACTAACCTGAGTGATGTTGCGATTAGAAATTCCTTGACGTTTGCAGACCAACAGCGCTCAATGAATTGAGAAATCAGCAAACGTAAACATACATACTTTTATTCTATCAAAATTTCTACCTTTTTCTGAAAAGGTTACTAACCCCTTAACACGTATCACATCAGAACACCTTTTTGTGGACAATTCCCAAAAATCAATAGCTTAGGAAAGTAGAACTGATTCATGAATACTTCTCCTTCGCAAACACTTACAGGTCGCCTCTTATCATCTACTTGCATATTTCACTTCCCTTCAACTTCTATGTGAAACATTTTGTCTAGAAATTACTTGAATGTAAAATTATGATAAAAAGCTATCCGTATTACGAAATCATCGGAAAAATTTAACATATTGTGTTGCAGCTTCATAATTGTTGGTCGTTCTATTGAGGTGAATCATGGGTTCTTGAAGAAACTTCATTTTGTGAAGATAATAGATAGTGAGCCAGATCAAGAGAGGATTCCGTAACTAACCAGGATTTGGGAACCTGTGATTTGGATGTGGCGGGTTTTTTCATATGGCAGATCGTTGTTAAGCTCCGCCGCCTATTACAACTGTGTGAACACATGGACACGTTTCAACGGTAAACTGTGTAGAAAATTAGCCGTGTACAAACACACCACTGTTGCAAGAATAGAAGTGGGCAGTGTCAGGAAAAGTTATTTGTCACGCCAGTAAGATTGACTAACAGTGTTTGATATACCTGACAGTTTCTCCAACTTCAAATGTTAGAGACAGTTGGATCAGAAGTTTACCGATAATGTGACTTAGCGTATGTGTTGGCATAAAGCCGCATTCTTAGAAACGAACCGGAGAAACGTTATCTGGACCACGTAAACTAGAAATCCGATGCGAACGTTTTAAGCAACACATGTCTAGGAAGTTGAAACGGTAACCGTTTATGCTGTCAATTAATTGAACTACTACAAACATGATCTGTGCAGCAGTTTGTCCGCCTTGAGAAACTGGATACGTTTATCACTTAATCCGGGCATCGCATCTGGCGCACCGAGAATGTTTGACACTTATGAGATTGAAAGTTCAACGATATAAAATCAGATAGTCTGAGCAAATTGGCCGGAATATTGATAGCAACAGGTTCATCGCTACGTATACAGGAACGTAACTTCTCAAACGTCAAGTAACAATGTGTTCAACGTCTAGTGTAGTACTTGAATTGAACGTGCTTTCAGTCTACCGCCGAAGTTCAGATACTTCACATACATACAAAATTGCTTGCGGAACATTCATCCAGGATTCTCCGACACAAGGACGCCTTGCAAACGTTCGGCCTCCCCCAAACACTTTGAGCTACATCTGAGTTGAAGGTTCTTTGTAGGTTCTCATAAAAGCAAGTGTTGAGAACTACCGTTTCATGATTTTCTTCTTAGATCCACAGATAGTTACGGATCATAAATTGGGCAACATTGTCGTTAACCCACAGAAGGTTAACCAATGCCCTCAATCATAATTATAGCATTCCAAATCCGATCAGACACTACTTGGTCGCAGTGATAGTGAGTGGCAAAGAAGCGGTCGTTGTCAGTTTACTAGTCATTAAGAAGTTTGAAGTCACAGCTCGTTTGTAACCACTTCCGCCGTTGCTAGGAGGCTTTGTTGGGTCGAGTTTGATTGGTTGATTGGCAAAAGACAGATACTTTTGAAGAAAATAAACAGATCACTGTGATGGTTTATGTTATCAACCTTAACAGCGATGGAGCTGATTATCGGCCTTATCGAGTCTTTCGTTGTTTGTACCCGGTGCTGTCCCTTCGTTTGCCTACCACGCATTTACAGAAACAACCAACTGGTCTAGACTGACGAAGCGATCATCAGCGACCTATGAACCTCAAACGTTTACAAAATTTATATTTGCTTATCACCACTACGTGTGAATTCCTTTGAACGATCATACAAAGTGCCGTCAAGTAACTCACTACGCCTGACGTTGATTCTTCTCACGTCAGTTGGTTGTTTGCCTTTTTTGTAATCAACTCTAATGGAAATGTTTACCGGTTCATAAATCGATTGATAACCTGTGAAATAAAAATTACTGTGTATGGACGCTAACGTTAACCCCGACAGTAGGATGATGACACACGATGAAGAAATGGGACCACTTACGCAACATTAACACATTTTGCAAGAAGGAAAAACCGAACGTGCTTACGCAACTTGGGTTCACGTAATCAACCCAAAGTACACCATAACAGGTTTTGGACTAACAGTAAGAAAATATCGGATAACTGAAGCTTCACTTCAATTAGACAAGTATTATACCAACCCAGTGTTTTACTCTATTTTTTATTATGTACATTACTTAACGGAAATGACCATCGAACTACAAGTTGAGAGTGGGTCTGCGCTTGATTGACAGGACGCTAGGTCACCGTATTTCCACATAAAAATGTCATCATTCCAGCAGTAACTGTGAACAAGACATAACTAAAGATTTCTATTCTACTACTATGCTGACGCGTGGCGACCAAACTGGGTAAGTGAAACAACATCCACCAGATTAATTTTTAGCTTGGTGACGATCTGAATCAAAGCATTAACGAGGTGAATTTTTGTCTTAGTTAGTTCAGCTGTATTAATAACGTTTTACTGCGACATATGATGTCTTTGAGTGACGAAACTACCACAAAGGAGAAACAGATTTTCATCAGCGAGCAGTTAGAGAATACTCTTATTAGAAGCAGGATTGTCATCAACAGTGCAATAATGCGAGTGACTTACCAAGAACAATTTTCTCATTCGCATCTGGAGGCAAAGTGAAGACCAGCAGAGACATCACCGACATAATCATACAGGGTACGATGATATTGAACACGTAGTACAAAGCCCTACGTTGCATATGGACATGGATGGTGATATCGATGTAGGTTTGATCCGCAGTACCGTAATTATCTTGATTCCTTTTGACGGTGGCACCTTAAACGGATGAACAAACATTACAACATTAACTACTAGATAATTTGTGAGTAGCGTATTTATAAACGTATCCGAACGTAAGAAGTCAATTGCGCTGACAGCTGTTTTCGGCAATTCTCATCAGGCTTTTACAATTACATAGGGTAAGTGGGCGTTGGCTATAGCTACATGTTGGCAGTCTGTGAGCGCAGTCAGTTGCACAAAGCGCACGCGACCGCTTATATTGCTACAGATTTGAAAAGACGTATACCGACTACAACGGTCTAATTAGACCGGCCAACTTCTACGCTGTATCACTCTACATCCTCATATACTTATGCCTTGTAACTGTGCACGTTTTCAAAATCAATAGGAACTTTTTCAATCATCCTGCATACATTCCGAATTATTAAACGGCCTCTTGAAACTTGTTTTGAAGACAATAAACAGGAATTTATTTTAATCGTCCCAATCAATACAAGAGTAGACTTACGATGCTTTGTGCAGCTTACTGCGCTCGCAGACTACAACCATATAGCTATAGCCTATGCCGGGTAAGTGCGAGTTATATATGACCATTTTAACGTGTCAAATAGGTCATCAAAATCAGAGGAGTGGCACGAATCACAGTCTACTTGGGGATGGGGGGAGTGTTGATGACTAGGTAGGCGTGTTAAACGTGCCTATCAAGAGATATGCGTTGATCAATGTCCAGCGGTTCACGTTTGCTCGGGTTTCAAGTGGATGTGGAAGGATTGGCCAGTGGAGGTGGAGGGTTTGTACGAACGTATGCAGATCAAACAAGACAGAGGCGGTCAAATGTGCTCGGTTCACAAACATAGATTCACACATCAACTCACAGTCATTTTATTCGAATAATATACTGAACCTGGGACATGTGACATACATTATGTGACTAACACTCGGTCTAGTACTCACTGAGATAAGAATTAATCTGTCAGATGGAACCGAGCAGGTGAGTCTGAGTGAAAGATAGCGGATTCTAAAATCAACCCTAAGACATTCCGAAATCAAATTAGGCTATCTTATTCTAGGTACTGAGTCCAACATTAAGACTGCCCAAATAGTATTATACTGTCCCTCAATATGCATAAAAATTTAAAACGGAATTCCTCATAACAGAATATGGCTTCGCTTGGTCCTAAAATGTTTTCCTCTCTGAGAAAATGTTTTGGCCGAACAGACTAACCATCAGTGTAAGGATGCTGCTTAAGGTTTGGTGTTACGCTGATAATAACAGCCAAAGAGTAATCAGAAAGCAGCCAGCGATGCACTAAATTTGTTCCAACATGCGTTTGAATGCTGCCAACTTAAAAACATTGGCGATACCGTGAACTAGCACTCACTAATTATATAGTGTATGTTCACATGATTGAATTGGCAACTCGGACAGAACCATGCAAGCAACCCTTCATGAGATCTTCCGTATACCGTAGTCGGTAAATCAATCGGAAGGCTGTCCTAATGACGCTAGCAAATCACACACAAAATTGTCATCGTATCAGGATTAGATGTGGGTCCGGCTTAAATTTATGTGAAGTGAACGGTTATCTATCTCAATATGTTTTAGACCTGAAACGAAGGCTATGTATGTAGAAAGAATTGATACCTTCATACTTAAACCTAGAAACAGCTACTTAATGCTTTATTGTGAATAAAACAAACCTAAGGTAGTGTTGCCATAATTAAGATCCCATTGTTTATGAAAATGTGGGATAGACTAAGCGGACCTCACAGTTAGTCCGATTCGAAAGATTACCGTTGCATGGCTGATGACACCATCGAGGTGTTGCAGATGCTAGGAAGGGTAGTTAATCGACGAGGATTCAGTACAAGACAGGTTTAAATTAACGCGTTTTACCACATTTAAACTACGAATTTTGAACAACTAATAAACAATGGTGAACCCGAGGCAAAAACGGTAATTCAGCCTACGCCGATCTCGAATCTGAACACCTGGTTTTGTCAACCGAAGAGATTATTATGGTAAGCTAATCAAACCAAGCGTTTCTGTTCAGTACTGTTTGAGAAATTACATTAACTAACGCCTTGACAACAATCCCTAGAGAATAACATAAAAAGCTTAAAGTTATCCACAGAATCTCAAGTAAAATCAGAATCAGCAATTAGTTTGAGCATAACAGCATAGTTTTCGGTTTCGGATACATAAAAATAAATCATGAAGCTAAATAAAATGAATCTAGTGAAAACTCATGAGACACCCATGTTGAGGACAGCTGACAAGAATTAACGGTTAACAAGTTCAACTGGAACACACAAGTATCACTCAGTTGATGTCACTTTCGATCACTGATATATCGGCCACCAAACCAAACCGATATCCGTGAAGGGGTTACAAGATAACTTCATTCTGTGCAACAACGATGCTGCTTTGTTTGAAATCACGTATATAACAGTGTTTTAAAGACTTTAGATTCTTTAGCTGTTGTTGATTTTATCTTCCAGCAAGTAATCATCAAGCACTTTTACACAAGGTCTACCACCAACGAATTTGTCATTAGTAATTCTTTCGGTTTTTACCACACGACAGGAAATGCGAATGTGGAATCGTTTACATAAAGCAATTCAACGGCTCCCGTAATTTTGACCGGTCCATGAAACAAATCAGTTACCTCACCTTATGTTAGCCCTCTCGTAATCTTCTTGTCCGTTCTGATCCAAGTTGTTAACCGTACAAACTCCAAATCTCGATTCACATTAATTTTGCTCACCTGGAACGTTGTATGGATTGTTTGATGCTTTGATGATTACACGCATGTGACATAAACGTGCAAACACTTAAAATAACTTATTTAAACAACAAAATTACATTTTTTATTGAACCAACACAGTCAATTGATGCGCCCAGAAATTTGTTGATCAATATCATTCGTTGTGGAAGCACTGTTTAGTCAAACACTTACTTTCCAATGCCCATTCACTGTGTGCCGTGTAGGCAGACAAATCGACCACATTGCTAAAGTCGCACTCATTATCCTGCCCGATATCATCGCACTTTAGCTTCAAATCGACCGCGTTGCCTTGATAACTCCAAGTACCGAACTTTAGCGAGCAACTCTGATGACAGAAACAAGGCAAAGACATTTATTGAAATAAGCCAGTTTTATAACACAACGAAAAAACTTTCTGTCACAATTTCGTGTGAATTGTGTTCACCTTGTTTGGTTATTTCTGCAGGAGAAACAATATTGTTATTGCTCCTACTAATTAACAGCCATGTGATTATGGCTTCTCAGCTAGCTGGAGGTGGCCGACCTCAAAGAACCGCCAAGCCGTCTTTATCATATACGAAATTCTGGATTTGAGGCAACTGGCTTTCCTCATAAATTTGACCACAGCGATGAGAAGACGCATATATACCTCTTCAGTACCGAATAGCAACATCTGGATATAATTATACAAGGTAAAGAATGAAGACAGCAAATGGGGTGTAGGACAATAGCACACAACTACTGAGTCCATAGGAGTTTAACGCCCACACAAATGTTTTGTATAGAATGTTGGCTTGAGATGGCTGACCATGGCCGCTTCAGCGAAATGCAGGAAACGCGGATTAGCGTGACGTAGTATAATCCGGAATATCGACTCAAGACTAACCTCATCACCTGTAGTCGGTATATGTCTGGTGATAGGCCAAGTCGAAAGTTTGAGTGGTCTGAAGACGAATGAATCAGACTGCGTAGTTACATTCTGAACTCATTCTATCAAACTTTCCTTCATCCTAGAGTTCAAGCACCTACCGATTCCGTCGATGTTAATTTCGTCTCATCCACACATAAATTGATCAATACAGTGTGAGTTGGCGTCGATAGGTTGCTCTTCCTTTATTGAAGTTAACGGTAGCCACCAAGTTCGGTTGAGGACTATCATGTTAGCTACAATGTAAGTTCGTTCACTCGACGAGATGGGGGTGTTTTGGGATCCAAAGCAAAGAACTGTCATCTTTGAATGATAGTTCATTGTCGACGTTCTTCTCCCCAACTGTGAAAACCTTACTACTGTTATACGTTTTTAGCCGTGTTTGTCGATAAATCTCAATGGATAGCCATTAATCTGCAACGTGGTTGTAAATAATCAAAGTTCGATAGCTAAACATTCTGATGAACAGATGCGTCTAACGAGCGTAAACAATGTTCTTCATTGGTGTAATGCTTGTAAAATGAGTGTGCCTGCCTGTCCTTGTTGACTAACGATACACACTTACTTTCTTGAACCATCATCCTTGCGACTGGTGAAGATGTCTAGAAACGGTAAGCACCCACTGTTTTCTAGTTCATGGGTGACTGTCAAATTGACAGAACAGATTTTCAGCCGTTTTATCATCTCCTCTATCCTTTGTGGAGACTTTGTAAGCATGAGAATGTCACCAATCCAACGACAAAGTCGAAATTTCCCTAATAATCCGTCTTTCTATCAACAATATGCAAACAACTGCAAGTACCGGTATAAAAGGGCTCCCCATGGCGACTCCACCCATTTGTCGGTAAGGTTTATTCCAAAAACTGAAACTGATGTTCTCCGTGCATAGTTATAGAGACCGTTTCAGTGGAACTATGAGAATTTTTATACCGAAGCCGTCAGTCTCAGTTGTATCTTATTTCAATTGTATCATCTCATGCAATACAGCACTCGTAAACAGTGGCTTAACGTCTGTTAAATACATGACTGTTAGATTGATTATGTCGAGATCTTCCATTAAACCAGTCAAACAGTTACATGTATGTCATACAGTTACATGGACCTAATAGATTACCATCGTGCCCTCCTCTCCACTGACTGTTTTAAATAATCCAACCCCACTAGTTTCACATACAATCTTGGCCATTGTTGTGTAGTAGTGAAGAAGCAATACAAAATGCTAACATCTACCCGTATACATCTTCTCACTGCTATGTTCGAAAAGCTTAACCCCAATCTGGGAACGACTGTTTCATGCAACCTCAATCTGACTCAGAAAGTCATCTTAACTGCAAGACCAACTGAGACACTTAACTCCGATTGTGTAAGACCTGTTGTTGCACCCTTATCGTGTGTGTAAGATTCAAGTTGACCTCACGCACTGGGAAACTTCCAACTATCACCTCCATATCATGGGTGACTTAATCTTTAGTGCATAAAAGCCTCCTTCCACCACATCTCGCTTTGCGAAACTTGCTTTAATACTTGAGTAAGATCACTACTTCATAGGCAGTTAACCGAAGCTACAGCCACAACTGAACAGATTAGGGAACAGGCAACACATATCTGGTTTCCCGGTGTGACCAACCTACAAAGCTCTACCATCGTCTGCTGAGACAGAATTACCCGCAATTGATCCAAGTGCAGTTCCAGTACGCATTAATCCAGGATAATGAAGTCTTAAAGTCGACTCTGTATAGATACCTTTAGTCAGCTGCTATATACTGCTTGCTAAATTATGTTTTCAATTTATCCAACAGATTATGTCTGGGATTCCGTTTCCCAGCCCAACTGTTATTGTGACTGCTTACTTACCTTAGGTGGTTACCAAAACAACCGTGAACCGTCTGCCATTTTTATTTCAAATCCATCCAGATGTTTATAAACATTATAGTTTCTTCATATTTTTACGCACCGATCACCGGTGAAGTTCTGTAGTTGACAAAAATCTAAGGAGAACATCAGGTGCGCAGATCACAAAGAATAAATGTATAACGGCTTGACGAAGAAATACGTTTGTTTTGTCTCAGTGATGACCGGAAGGTAACTCAAATCATCGGAAGTCATATCATCCTACCACCGTAGAGGCTGGTGGTGGAAACTGTTGACTCTGACAGACAATTAAAAGATACCTGTGAAATCTAGGACTGCGTGCAACACAAATCTGGTAAACTTGCTAGTTCGTGATTATTCTATATATAAAAACAATAACGCATCAATTGTTTGGGAGTGAACCAATTAAACGATATTTCATTTAGACGGAACATCACCCACAACTGATCGTAGCTTTCGCATTCCCATAGACATTCCAGTCGGCCACTTTCGAATAGAACCACTAGACTCGAGTGTCGTTCTCATTAGATCAGATCGTCAGTAGTGCATATCATCGCCACTGCAGCCGGGACTAGAACTTCGGCCACACTTCCATGAGGTACCCGTGTTGACCACTGCACCATTGACCTCACATTAGGCATGACCGAATTATCATATGTGAACGCTCAACCACTTTCGCTTGTGAGTAATGATCAGGTTGCCCTATCGTCTCGAGAGGAGACACAGTTACTGTCCTGTTAACTCCAATCATGACCAGAGTTCTAGTCCCGCCTGTGACAAGGATACACACTGCTGATGAGTTGCTCTAACAAAAGCGAAACTCGAGTCTGGTGCTTCTTTTCGAAAGGGGCTGATTGGAAAGTCTATGGGAATGCGACAGGTGCGATAAATTGTAGGTGATGTTCAGTTTATATGAAAACTAAAATCCCATACTACTCCCCAATAAACGATACTTCTTAAAATGTAACTTTCTTCATTTTACTGCTCTGTTAAACATAGTTCCAAGCCCGGATGCATCGGTGATCATAACGTTGAATTTCTGAACGGAAGGTTAGGAGCTCAGCTACTCATCGAATGCCTCCTGTCTAGGTGTGCGTAACCTGACACTATCTCAACTCCAGTGTAATCACTTAGCTGCAAACGGCAAGTGCTGGGTAACGTAAAGCCGATTAATTTGTTGCCTGCCCACTGTCTCTCATTAGGAATAGCTCGTCTATATTACCATAGGATACTTCATCGTGTGGTATCTCAACCATGAATAAAGGTTTGACAAATCCTCTCAACAACGGTCAATTGCTAATATACTTCCATTTTAGTGTCTATGATACATTAAGATACCCAAAGCAATTGCAACGACACCCCCAGTTTAATTATATTGTCAGTCTACTTATCTGAAGGATTGAACACATGACCCAAATGATCAATGATCGTCCATTATTAATGACTGGTCTGGAGCAAACCATGGTATTTTATAGTTTGTGTTACCACTACGTTTAGGCCTTAAATCACTCCTGGTCAGTTTTCCTCGTTGCAGAAACTTATGACGTCATTTCTGAAACATGAGTTAAAGACCATTAAAAAACGATGCTGAACCTGATGTTAACTTGTCAAAATAGTTATATTCTATTCATTATGCTTCACTGGTGGAGTTCTTTTCAGCGTACGTTAACATACAAATGTTTGATTCAAGACCCAGTTCAAGTTCCAAAGCATTTCCTATCGTATCGGATGCCATTCACAGTATTGGTTTCACTTTTTATAGGACTGTGGCCAACAGCTCCCATCGCCCCGTCTATTTCTCAGCCTAATTTTAACGGCGTCTTTAAACCCTTGAAGTAATCCGTCCCAACTGTCTCTATGTTGGCCTTCGTCTTCGAGAAACTGGATTCTCTCTTCTCCAAATAGGTCACTTTAAGTCTACAATGCATGACATGGAAGTGGTGAGTGCCATTGAATCATGAGTCACATAAGAATCCGTCACATAACACTGCGTTTGCTCTTAGACAACTACAGAAGCTGGCGGCAACTCCAGTGCTGATTTTGGAATGATACATGTTCGGTCCTTAGGATACCAGAAATTCAAATTAGTGATCAACGTTGAGCTAACTGTTCAAGTTGACTAAACCATGGCAGCCTGGGATGTCACTGCGATTTTATCACTGCTGTTCTCGCGTATAACTCATCTTCTCCGATGACTATCCAAAGGAAATTTGACTTAACGTTTTTCAATACAATCTGCCCCTGTTGAGCAAAGTCTAACTCTCCTCAGAACTCGTCCTGTGCAAAGTATTCTTCCAAAATACCCAACCTTTTCATGTTTTAGTTTTCCGAGTCAGTATTACGAGAATTCTGATCTAATTCATTCATTTGGCTATTTGTTGAGTGGTGGAGTCTGACTGTACGAAATCACTGTCTGCTGGCTTGGTCGGGTCCGATACAATACAGATCGCATACTCGCATCCATGCTTCGCGGATTCGCATTTCTACCACGGTTTTTCACGCTGGTCTCAACAGTTTTCCAGTAGCATTTGTTCGTTTGCCAAAAAATTGCTTGTCATCGACTTGATGGTAAAAAACTTATTGTTGGTGTCGGACGTATTTCGACCAACAAAAGGAAGTCAGAAGTGCCCCAGCAGAACAGTGATTTTCTGTGTGAAGCTCATTCAGATCACATTGTTACGCACGCAGATAGGGTATATATCATAAATAACACGGCTTGGCATTGGTAGACTTACCTGTGAATCGAAGGGAAACCATATCACATGAATAGTGCAAAAGGAGTGGAACATGCCCGGAGGGATCCAGTTCAACTCCCCCGTATTCTTCACGACCACATTGGATGGGAAAACCTGGTCAAACTTGTCGCTAGCACTGTCAGTAGCGGAAGGTAGATCGATAAGTGGACATGTTAGAAGACGCATACAATGTGGATATACACCGGAGTTCATGTTGGTCAAGTTTAGGTAGCACTGCGAAATAAATAAAAATTGTGTACGAAACATGAAACCATACTTCGCGGCCCTAGGCTGTACTTCACTACCCATTTGGTAAACCCACATAATGCTTGATCGACAAGGTTACGTATTTAACTAAGTGTGAGGTCCGTGTATGTGAAATGAACATTAAGCGCAACAATAAGACAGACTTCCCAGACAACTGATGCGACGGCTACCCTATCACAGTGAGAAATTCTCCGGAGGTGCGCTGAGCTAATGATCGCCGTTATTCCTAATAGTTCTTTGATTCTGGTCGCTTTTCACATCCTGCTGAATGACTACCATACGACCCTGTCGTGACCATGAGTGATTAACCACTTGACACTGTCATTCCCACAAACCTCATCTAAAGTTCCACTCTCCAATTCACCACCTCTGATTACTTTCACGGACATGCCCACATGTCCGTCCTCATCCATCACTCGCTGTCTTCCACCAACCACGTGAACCCGGTTTACCTGTTTGCCATTGTGAACTTGTCCTCAACCAAGCAATCCTTCCAAAACAGCTCATTTTGCCTGTTGATTGTCTGTGCCTGACTTTTTCAGTCAGCCCCTTTTGGAAAGAAGCACTAGACTCTAGTTCTACTCTTGTTAGACTTCGTCAGTAGTGCATATCCTTTCCACGGCCAGTTACTGTGTCTCTTTTCGAGACTATTTGGCAATCTGAACTGTACACACGAGCAAATGTGGTTGAGTGCTTACATATGATAATTCAATCGTGCTTAATGTGAGGTCGGTGGCAAAGCGATCAACACGATAGCCTCAGGAAATCGTGGCGGAAGTTCCAGTCCCAGCCTTAGCAAGAATATGTGCTACTGACGAGCTTTAACAGGAGCGAAACTCGAGTCTGGTGCTGCTTTCCGAAAAGGGCTGACTGAGAAGTTTGTGGGAATGCGACGGAATGCGACGATTACATCTTAACCTTTTGAGTACCTCGAAAGACGTTTGTTAAATGCCTGCAAACAGTTGAAGCACGTAAATAAACCAGTTTGATGGCATCACAACAGTGCCATACTTTTACGTTATTCACAGCAAAACAAGGCGGGAAACACGGGACGTTTGACGGATCCGGACGCACAACATTTTCCGATAGTCGCCCGCGTTTCCGACGCCAATCCGGTGTCCAGATGTTACAAGTGCGGGCGTTCACACAGGCCGAAAGCATGTTCGGTCGTCACACGAAGTCCCGGATTTCGGACGGAGTCGGTTGGCACTTTCACCTCTGCCACAACTGAACGTTCGATCGGGTAGCCCAACATGCCCTTTTTTCAAAAAAAGGTCATCGAAACGCACTGCAGTTGACATAGTGGGAGGGCACAGCGACCATAGTTAAACAGCAAGGCCCACTGACAGTGGATATAAATCCCCAGACTAGTCAGCTGAATAGCTGACGTAAACCGGTTTGCCACCGATATCCGCACACACACACACACTCACACACAAACGCGTAAATATGCTCGCTCTCGCACACGCACAGACGGGTAAACGCGTCCGGTGGGTCCAAGACTACGACACAAACGTATGTGGTTCAAACAGTGTTCCGAGTAGGAGATTGAGACCTAACGAGTTTTGTTCAAGTGATCCTCAGGTTTCAGGGTTATATCAAGCACTGACCGATTTGGTAAGGTCACATAACACCGGAACCAGTGTCCACCAGGATGAAGGTGGCTCTATAACATAGAGTTGTTTTCTACTGCAAGCCATGGAAAAGGTAACAACGTCGCTCCCATGTCTCTCATCTTTCAAGAGAATATGATAACAATTTGAACGCTAGCCAACCCACCACCCATAAGTCATTTTTCAGCAGCGTCGCAGTTGCACGCGGTAACGGGCAGCCCAATGATGTAGAGACGTAAGATGAATCATCTCTCAACAACCTTACGTCGGCAGGTCGAAATATCGACCACAGCAAAATATCAAATTACTGTTGACTAGTAGGGAATTTGGTTTATTTCAAATTGAACATCACCCAGTCACATTACAGTGGCATTACCGTAAACGTTCCAGTCGGCTCATTTCGAAAAGAACCACTAGACTCGAGTTTTGGTCTCATTAGAGCAGCTCGTCAGTAGCGCATATCCTTGCCACTGCCGGGACTAGAACTCCGGACACTCTATCATGAGGCAACTGTGTTTACCACTGCGTCATTGACCCCACATTAGATACGACCGGATTATCCTATGTAAACACTCAACCACCTTCGTTTGTGAGTAATGATCAGGTTGCCTAATGGGAGGTCAATGGAGCAGTGGTAAACACAGTTGCTTCTTGGAAGCGTGGCCGGAGTTCTAGTCTCGCCAGTGACAAGGGCATGCACTACTGACGAGCTCTAATGAAAGCGAAACCCGAGTCTGGTGCTTCAGTTCGAAAGTGGCCGACTGGAATGTCTATGGGAATGCGACAGCTGCGATCAATTGTGAGTGATGTTCAATTTGAGAAGAAGAAAAACAAATATCTAAACTCACAAGTGGTACAGATTTAATCCCAGCTGACAAAATAAAATTGACTTGCATCTGTTTTCCGATTGTTGCTAACGCACGCTCAACCAAATAACGTAGACAACACACTGAGGGGACTTACCTGTTATATAATAACAAGTCCGGTTTCCATACTCGATTTGGTGGTAGGTTGATTGTGGTGATATTACCAAAATCGTTAGCATCCCATCGAAAATGATAATCTGTCCATGTCTGTAAGGAAAGAAAGGGCACAAGTTAATGTGGAACTAGATAACGCCAAATTTCTGGTTGATTGGATCACTGGCATACTAATGAACAAATTATCTTCTCCAGGTTCCCGTGGAATTAATGAGTGAACGACTAAGCAAACAGCCGTTTACGATCATTTACATCAATATCGGCTGATTCATCGTTGGCTCGAGTTCGAGTGATCTTGAGAATGAATGCTCGAAGGCAGTGAAGGGTTTGTACGTTCTGTTTCTGCTCATAACGGCTTGGATCATGGAGTCTGATAGCGATAGACTCATTTGTTGACTACAGTCACACTCCTCTCCCAGCCAAACATGAGTCACTTGATCTTATCAACCCTGATTGACACATACGCTACTACTTCACACACTAACGCCATCGCCTATCTCCATCAGACCGTGATCAGCTCCACGTTGAGAGGTATGTGGAGACCTGCTTTCTTCTGTTTCACTGTTTTATACAGAAATCATGTACAGTTCGTGTGATTGTATTGGTCTGACAAGAATTGCCGAGAACATCTGTCTACATGATCTATTTCTTACGGCTAAACATCTGTCTGGTTGACTCATTGAACAGTTGACTGACCATCTACCCGTTTGCCCGTCTGACAGGTTCGTTACTCGATTGTCTGTCTGTTTATCTGATCTGGTGACTGGCTGAGACAGTAACATGTTTACTTCGGATATGTTTACCTTCCAACACCATCCACCTGAGTAAGGGATGATCCTGTAACAGAACAGACTGCTGTCAATGAACTTCCGAATGCTGTGAGCTTCAAAATGCTCATTAGTCGTAGTTCAGGGTCATGCACTATTGTTCCAACTAGGGGCAGTAACTCGGGAACTGTGGTATTGCCCTTCAAAATGATACAAAAATAGTTTCTAAAAAAAGAACTTGTGATCATGAACGAACCATACCGAACGAAAGTTGTCGAAGATTCAGTTTCGTTTGTGTCAAAATAGATTCCAGTGTTATATTGTTTCACATTTTACCTCGACTTTCAGTGCGTTAGAATTATGGTGGGATCGCTTTGTACTACTTGTTATATGAAGCGGATAATCAAAGACCGTAGTCATAAACAGCATGTGAATAGGATCACATTTCACTTCGGTTTATATACAAGCAATGACTAACTAGCGGGGTGTCGGGAAAAAATTATTCAATTGTGGCTCTAAAGCAGTCGTTCTTCAGCCACTTTATGACTCTGTATCTGAGAAATTTGAGCGGTTGGTCGTATTTTCTTGCACATTCTTTAGTGACCAAATCGAAAGACAATCGCTAACGCTAAGTACACATGCTTATTAGTGTCCACTTGCCCCTACTCTGTCACGAAGTGAGAAGGCGATTCCCTCCTAGGTTATATACACACGTATTTGACAGGCAGATCCACTTACAAGTTCACCGAGCGTTGAACAAGTGCGGTTCAACATAACAACGATGATTTAGTTGAATAAATTATAGTGTGATTACCTTTTATCCCGTAAATGCCCGTGATGCAGTCATATGGTCATATAGTTGTCCTGGCTAACATAATTCACGCGCCTGGTATGAAAAGGATCCCTACCAGAACAGCGATTGAGTAACGTTTGCAATCCTAACTGGCCAGGTAAACAAGTCGATGTTTAAACAGGTTGGATGAACGAGGCAATGGACTCGAAGCGTAGAGGCATGGTGTTTCTGTCGCTGGTTCAAATCCAGCCGAAGCCCTGACTTTTCACAGTTGGGTCTCATCTAACTTCATCAATCTGCCAAACTACTCATTAGTAACAGAAGCACTAGACTCGAGTTTTGTTCGTGTTGGAGCTCGTCACTGGTACCTATCCTTCTCATGACCAGGATTAGAACTCCAGCCACAGCTTTGTGAAGCAACTATATTGACCACTGCACCATTTACCTCACATTAGGGAAGTGTGAGTGATGTTCAACTTGAAATTAACCAAATCTCCGACCACTCAACAGTATGCAACAGTTGTCAAATTAGTCTAAACAAAACTGGTGAACCAGCACATTCGCCATCATCATCACTGTCAGCTGGAATAGCAACGTCGGTGTCATCATTTTTAACATAACCCACTAATTCATCATCCTCACTGTCACATTTAACACCATCTAGTGTGTCCACTTAATGACAGCTCATTTCGGTACGCCCCAAAAGAATGGTCTATAATATCAGTGCCGTGTTTGGATGAGACCTTTGATCGAAAGAGTCATTTATTTCTAGGTCGAAATTACATTGCACGTAAAAATCATCACCATAGTCGTAAACACACTGGTGTGTTTTGCCAACCGTTTTAGTATGTCCTTCCATGTCAGAAACGTTTCATTCCAAAGACCCATCAGACTTCTACCACTGTCACGTGTGTCCTGATTTTCGGAGGCTGAAGATAGCTAATTAGTTCTACAAGGCGTCAGTAATTCCAGCTCGTTAACACACTTAAACAACAAACAACGTTATTGACATATATCCAGTTTGTGAATTGCGAACGAAAGCCACCCACTAAAATTCATGTTTACCAAATTAATCACCATGTTCCTGCTCCGTCCAAAGGAACTGCGGAACAATCTACCAAACGCATGATCAATAAATCTGGTGAAAAATCAAAAGATATCTAAGATTTTTGTGGGTAAACTAAACAAGAATGAACACTGTTCACGCCGATGATTATCCACAGATCTACACAAACTTTCACTGAATAACTCATAAATTACTTCATTCTGGGAACTTGACAGTAATGGTCACTTCATCAAAGTAACAGGATTAGAACTCACCTGATCCAACCAGATGATTGCAGAAAGCACTTGGTTCTTTTCATCCTTGAAACCGGGATTAAAAAAATGAAAACGAACCCATGACAAGTTTATAAACTACATATTATGTCTATTTAGTAATGCTTTAAAAAGGTTATCAACAGTCCATCCTCATACACACTGATGGTCACAAAAGTCAGCTCAGGTTGTAAGTGAATAGTGATAAGAACGTCTAGGAAGTGATGTTTATCTGTGCAGGGGAGATAGCCCGGATGCGTCAGGGCAATGGTCATATGAGAACAGTCGGCACCACTTCCCTTAATAAGGCTGACCTATCGACCAATGAAGTTTAATTTAGGAGTGACTGCGTTGACTTGATGGTATTTAGGAAGCAGCCAAGGATGCCGTTATTAAAACGTTTGCAAGATGCACTCAAAAAGTGAACTTCATAAACTGAAAATCAAGCCAAGTTCCTGGTTCTGTATTGTGCCAATCAACTTCAGGTTTGTGATGTTACATGTGTCACTGAGATCAGCCAATGACAAACTGATTTCTTTCATGTAGGTTCTTGCCCCATGAATAACGACAGCTTACTGCAACCACGTAAGCAATGAAGAGAAAACCTCAAGTTTTCTCTTCATTGCTTACGTGGGAGATTTAAGTTGGAGTAGAATTTCGAAGGCTATTCGAAATCCCTCGTTCCAAGTATTACATCACTTCTAGTCAACATTCTGTTCGTCTCTAAAACCATCCAACGCGAGTTATTCCCTGTTCACTACAGAGACACGTTAGAATGAACAAAAATTGTTATCCTTTCTGCACAAACTCATGGACATGTGAACCACGAAATAACCAATCAAATTCAATTATGGTATACATATTCATTACTAGACTGAACAGATAAACAATTGCGTTGTCACATGTTTTCTCTACACCTCAGACTATTTGGTCATGGATTCGCAAATTGTATTGAGACTTATAACATCCCATGTGCAAGTATGGTCATCGGGGCTTGTGTTTCAAGTACGCATTTAATTTTACAAATATGTGTCAAGGTTATTGTGATTTTTCTACATTACTGACGAACAAAGTTGCGGTCGTCAAAAGTTATTAACGTTTGGTGTTACACAAACGGTGATCCGGCGAAACCGGACATTGCATAACCTTGCTGGGTCATCCGATTCTAAGTAACTTATATAAACAGATTCTGTGCTTGAGACTTTCCGGTTAATTCATGAGTGGTTGGGATTGCCTGTTACACAATGATACGAGAGTTCACATATAACATGCTGAAAGAGATATGAGACCAATTACTGTCACATCGGACGAGTGTATATAGCAAATGCTATAGAGGCGACCCGGATTCAATCTCGATACCATCTGATTGCCAGTTAACCTCGTGATCACTAGGCCCCCTCAAGTATGCACTACAGATTGCATGCAAACGCTGAAACTGGAATGTTAGGTAATTTATGAGGGTTATGACCGAACTGTGAGCCCCTTAGATAAGAAATCGACAAAGTATTATGCAGGACTTTATTGATTCACTTACCATATCCATTATTTGGTTCAAATAACACTTTATAAACACTTGAATCGGTTTGCCCTCCTGCACTGCCGGTCTTTCCATTGGATTGTGAGCATCCCAACGTGATTGGTTGAACAGATGAGCCAAAAGACGTTTTTCATGCACACCCGCATGGACGACGACTGTGGGGGTGGGTGGGTGGGGTGAACGACAGAATTTGTGAATGAACATGGATTATTATACATTCACAACAAAATGACTAGCTTATCTTTTAAAAATATCTTTCTTGTTGACAAACCAACAGAGGATAAAAAACATCTCATCAACCGAGCCAGCGCTGATAGAAAGAAATAAGCTGAATTTTGTCTGAGTAGCTTTTGTGAAAAAGGATTTGTACATAACGGTGTATAAAGTAACCGCGATAACCTTACACATCCACCCCAGATTCTTAAGGTGTTTTTAAGATGACGTTACCCCCATCTAGCCCCGTAGATACCAGATGTGTTTGAGAACATATGATGCGTCATCGTCCCCTCAGCAGTACGGTCACATTGTCAATGGTATGTGACCAGTAATTCATTAGGCAGTTACATTATCCACGTTATATTGTGAGAATATGAATTGATCAATTCTGTATGAGAGGAAAGCGTACAGTTCAAACCGATGCAACTGAGTGTCCTTCGTGGTATGCAACATACAAAACAGAGAGTTAACCGGTAGGACACTTACCCTCCTTTGTCAGATCAACTAGATAAAGTGTCCCTAAAAGTGTATCGATGTTTTAATGTAAACGTCGGCTTCTTGAATACCATTCACTATGACTAGTTCACGCAGAGTAAACGCCGAAAATACCCCTAATGCTCTCCGAGAACGTTTAACGATAGTATGTCGACTGAAGCACATATCCTCTTTTCGAAGATCATGCCAATAAAATCCTTATACATCAAGCCTATCCAAATTAGATTTATTTCCATTCCCGAAACAAAACAAAATGCCATTACTGAGAATAAGAAACATCCGATTGTCCGTAGTAATCGATACTATACCAGCTACCCAAATAGTTCTTTCCATTTCTCTGTACTGTAATCATGCAATGCTGTTCAGCGTTCGTTGCATAATTGTTGTGCATCCATTGAGTCTGAGAAGTGATCTGGGCTGGAAGATACCAGTCACTCGTCTCGCCACGGTATGGTTGTTTGTGTTTCCTTTCGTTGAGTACGCATGCTGCTATTTTACTTCTTCAAATGAAGAGTAATAACAACATTAATGATTCCAGAATCCATTACATTTATATCACAAATTTTATGGGGGAATCATTAAAGGGGTAAACGGGGAACTGGTGGTTAATGAAGTCAGTCATTGTTTGACGGACAGGGCTGTAATAATTTACACGGATGATACCATTGCTAAAGAACTGACATGCATACGTACATCATTCACACAAAATGGCTACTCGGAAACGTTCATAGACAGAGCTATGTGACAGCAGAGTGAAAGGGACCAGTTGCATCAAGCAGAAAAGAAAACTGTACACATCGGATAACCCTTCAAGGGCAACATGCTAGCTGAGACTATCACACGTAGACTCACAAGGGCGGTTAGTACAACAATTTACGCTGCTAAATTACT
The DNA here is from genome assembly GCA_013368495.1 of Paragonimus heterotremus. Lineage (NCBI taxonomy): Eukaryota > Metazoa > Platyhelminthes > Trematoda > Plagiorchiida > Troglotrematidae > Paragonimus > Paragonimus heterotremus. The sequence goes on along the minus strand of LUCH01000019.1, from coordinate 91,102 downwards.
AGTCCACTTCACGTCCAATCCGGTTTCATGACTACACTGGGAAGTTTCGCGCGACTCTAGAATCTTCCGGCAACTTTCATTGCGTTTCGATACAGCTGTTAGAACGCAATAAACTTCCCATCACGTAATTCAGTCGGTTCACACTGACGTGGCCTAAGATGGACTGTGAAGCCACAACATAACACTTGGCTCATCATCGGAAAAAACGGCTAGGCAGCTAAAACGGTATGATCCATATCCGGTTCCCCAAAAACGCCTGACATCTATCTGGCCAGCTGACCTTCAGCCAGTGTATCAACCTGAAATTGGGATGGTCGTGTGGGTTCGTTGCGGCCATCTTTTATGCTATTGTGAATAAATCATTTTCGACAGAAACTATTAAAACAGTATTCAGTCCGTAGTCTTTCGGTAGCCCTTGTTCTGCTTTTTGTGGGCAACAGTTTTGTCTAATAGTTGACAGTAAGTTTGAGGTGGTCACATGAGATTGTCACGTGGCGTATCAATGTGGCTATGAAGGCTGAAGTTATCCTAAAAAGTAGAGGGTAATCTGCATCTATTTAACATACTTTGCACTCAAAACATGCAAAATGCGGGCCGGAAGTTGCATCCATTTTTAGAACTGACATCTGGACTTGGAAAACGTCATCAACTCACAATGTAGCATGAATTTGATGCACGTGTTCGGTCACAATATTCCTAATGTGTGGACGAATTAGTTTTGAACACAAATCTGAGTTTGATTCGGCTGGATTACGATCGTCACCGTCAAAGAAAACAGATATGGCGCACGTGGCAACTTTGTCAAAAAAAAGTCAGAAGGACGAGATTCTGTGAGGCGTTAAACAGTTTCAGCGCACTAGAAAACGGTACTCTTTTTATGGAGACACAACAGTGTTTACACTAACAATCGCTATGGTTCTGGTTGTCCCGTTTGTTTTTACGTTCTACAAAACTGATCTAAACAGTTCGGTAGTTTGAAACTGACAAGCACTCAAATAAGCTGTTTTACTCACTCACTCCTACAAACAAATTCCATGCTGAAGCTGACCGCCTATCTAATTGGCAGCGTCGATGGATCACAGTTCCGCTTGCACATGAGCTCTGACTGACTGAACGTCCTCCAAGTAGAGGACCGATCTAGTGCAATCTCTTTACAGAATATGCCATTTAATCTTTCGTGATGCGATGACCAGGACACGGCAGACAATGTAAAAAGTCTTGTCTTTACCTGTTTGTCGGACATAACTGAGCCGACGGGCCAGAGGCGGACAGGTAGTTTCGCTTTACCCATCATGTCTCGACTACCGCGCAGCAAAAGATCAAGTAGAATATCCCGCTCACAGCCAAGGTGTCCGCAATCGTACTGTGCCACCAGGATCTATATATTCAGGAATCCATTCACACTTGAAGATTAACACCACCGGGTGCATACGCCCAACACAACTAAAACTGATGGTCCGAAATTTACCTCGTCTGTGATCCCAAACGTAACAAGACCGTGCTCGTTTTAGTTAATCGCTTTGTCTTTTGTTTCGTTTTTAATCAACACGGTTATCTAATTTTAAAAAGTAACCAAAAATAAGTGTGTTCGTTAAAATTTTGTTTACATGATTCCCACCGAATTTACAACACATTGTACGCGTTCACGCGCCCTATGAATGTGTGGTTGTCACAGAATGGTCCGAAATTCAGACAGACTTGTTTGATACTATTTGCCCTACCACAGTTGATCGATCGAACAAACAAAGTTTGCATCCATTGCTTCCGGTGCAGAAAATCGCACGGATTGCATGTTCCAGTTGTCTGAGCTCACTGGAGCGACACAACCCAACACATTCCCCGGGATAAACGGACAGTGAAATGAACCAAGGTGTACATACACCGAATCCAACCACAATATAGCAAAGCATAGAAACAGATACTCATTCACGTCAGTGTTTGTCGAGATCAAATTAAGGACACGTCACAGTGATGAATATCGAACTCTAGTCAGACGTTCGAATGTAATTAGACATACGGCATATGTTGGCGTTGTCAGATTCTCTGATTTATAAACAGAGTTGGTAAGGTACGAGTGACTAACTGATGCAGCTTCTTTCTCCGAGAACAGGCCACAATAAACGTTTGGAATACAGGGGGTGAAAATCTCGTTGGAAAGTATTGTTCATTATAAAACCGAAGCAACTGATTACGTGAACCTAGTTATGCGAAGTGTGTTTCGTGAGTGAAGATGCAAGGTAGCATTTGGTAACTTTAACCTCACTTCTTATCAGTGATAGACCAGAAACGAGCGAACTCATGAACTGCACCAAACCAACTTGGTGTCTTATAGTAACAGAAAGCTACCTCAATTTGGCGGAGCATATAAGTCAAATTCGTGATACTTGTAAACCGTCTATTCTGAGATGTGATTTATCGACAATATAAAGTTATAGCAACATGTGATTATCACGGTCTCTCCAGTCAACCTGCATCACATAAACTAACAGCCGGAACACAGGAATGGTCAATATTTCCAGAGCCACATAAACTGAACAGCACCTACAATTGATCGCAGCTGTCGCACTTCCATAGACTTTGCAGTCGGCCCCTTACGAAACGAAACACTAGACTCGAGTTTCACTCCCGTTGGAGTTCGTCATTATTGCATACCCTCATCTGTAACCAGGAACTCAAACAAGAACAGTACTGGACTAAGAACTCATCGTGTTGACAAGAGGCCAGAAGTATCAGATCTAACTTAATGACGTTACCGGGTCATAGAACTGGGCAAAAGATATTGTAACGGTGTGAGATATAGCTCACACAAGTCAGCATTTCTGAAACCTGATTCGAATCTTATACAACTAATCTCCAGAGAAAGTATAATGCCAATGAATGTATGGTTGTTTATTTGAGACGTCTCCCTCAATGACACCGAACGGTCCATAGGTTGCAAATCGAGAAGAAGCCTTCGTCTAAAAACTGGTTTGGAAATTAGTCGGACCGTACAGCGAACAGTCATCCATAAACAGAAGCGGCGGTACTACTAGTGATTGGCACCTGTAAAGCTGGTACTCGGATCTCTCATACAAACTGGTATTGAATCTCCATCGATCCATGCTGATTTCACTTAAATCAGTAGAAGCATACGGACTCAGGGAAGGTTCGCTGTTTGGATACACGGAGAAATGAACAGTTTAGCAGTGCTGAGAGTTCGGCTGAACAAACAGTGGCTATAGAGGTTTCACATAATTTCTTTGAAGTATCGCTCGGAGCGACAACAACAACAACCCACAGTCTTCCACTGTGAGCTATGTTTTGTGACAGCACATCTATTTTTTATGTGAAAATGTTACTTACACATTTGTCACCCACCAAAATTTTCGCTAATCCGTGGTATTCTCAATTTCTTGATCACAGTCAAACAAAACTTTCAGGCTATACTACACGAAGAGCAGAAAAACTTGCAAGTCATCGTGACTCGAATTCCAAGAAGAAGATCGTGCGACATAACAGATGACAACAGCCTCCGTGCCCTAACACTGACATGAGGCTTAAGCGTGAGTAATACGCAGTGATGGGAACGACTAGGTTGCTTGAGTAATTAGGTAGCTACTGTTTCAAATACATTGAATGGAAAACTGTGGTAACCGATGTTATGCACTTTTCAAATACATGGCACGAATGTGCCAAAGTTCTGATATATTCGCAATCTGCCGCAACATTTAACATTGACGATGCCAGAACCGTACCCTGATTAGCAAGCATCTTACGTTGATCCACAAAAGGTAAATTAGCCTCCGTTAGATACTATACCTTAACAGAGACAAGAGTAGCCTACTCCGTCAAAATGACAGTGTTGGTTTCAACAGATCACACTTTATTCCGTTCAGTATTATGGTTTGTTCTTAATAATGTACAATGATGGCATTTTGTTTTAGTGATGACTCAATGGTGACTCTGCTTCTCTGTCTTTCTTTTCATGTTCAACATCCTCAGTAACAGTATTGAATGTAACTGTATGGTAGCTTGTGGAAACTTCAGTCACCTTGTGTTCTAATGAATGCACTTGAATCACAACCCTTAGACATCAACTGACAAGGTTGTAATCTGCGGTAGTTGAAACTATTTCTGAACAACTTCAAGGACCACGTGTCTTTTATTGTTAAACTCCACGCCAAATTGAAGAAGTTGGCGACATGCAGACGGGATCATACATTGTACAGTGATTGCAAGAAAATGTATAAATTTGAGGAATTTTACGGATAATAACCGGTTGGTACGCAAACAAGTTCTCATGGTTGTACTCACTCGCTTGCTGGCGGTACAAATCATGGTACTCCCATGACCTGTTGCTTTGACCGTTTCGTGCCCACGTGATGTTAGTAATCTGACAATCACCTTATGACCTGGGGTTAACATTTCCCTTCTATGCATGAGCCTCGTTTACCTTGGTCTATTACTGTCCTGTCGTCACTCTATACGCTGTTTTTGTCCGCCCACTACTTAGTCTTGCTTCTTTTGCTGTCCTGGTTGGAAGTGGGCTGAGAAGGATAAGACATGATAGCCTGGTGACGAAATGAAACAAAAATGGCCACAATGCTTAAGCACCTTTGGCACTAGTTGCTGCTATAACAGAAGCATCAGAAAGATTCCTATTGAAGACCTATTGTAACAATGACAGAGAACTTGAAACTTTTTAACTTGAATGGTAACACAAACAGTATGCTATGGAAACGGTGGTAAACCCACCAGAAGACTTTACTTATGATTACGCATCGGGCCTGACTTTCTAGGAGTGAGTATAGTAGTGTGAGGGAAACGTTAATTTTATCCCACCCAAGAACTGTCGAGGCTTACAGTTTGACGAAACCATTCAACTGCTGATCAACATGTCTGGAGGACCAATTGCATTAGCTAGTGTGTGATGTCAGTGCCTGAAACCAGTAAAGAGTGAGGCCGATGACTTGCACAGTATTCGCGACCCGGAAATGTGAACTAATGAATCACCAAAGCAGATGAATGATCCGAATGTAAAGGCTTTGCTTAAGAACTTCAGCTCCTTCTGAATCCACATGTCCCGAACAACCATTGAGAAGAAAATCGAGTAGAAGCTACGAATTGCTGTCCAAAAAATCATAACAGAAGTTCAGCACCTAGTCAGTCTGAAAGGCGACGTGGTCGTAATAAAACATTCCCCGACAGACAAAAACCCTAATTCCAGGTGTGTGGCTGCACGGACCGATTCAAACGAGAACCAAGAGAACCATGCCATGGATAATCATTTAATGATTTATTGTCTGTTGAAGACGCAAGTAATGGCATTCACACTGATAGTATCCCTGTAGAAAGAAGAATTGCTTCACATGTAGTTGGAAGACTTGAAGAAGACTGATAAAATGCAACAGACAGATCTTTCGAACAACAGGGTGGTCAGAAGAGAACAAGAAGACAAAAGACCAAGATGATCATACCCAAGGGAAAGGCCGACAGTGACAAAGATGTGAGTACGTAGTGCTTGATGTCAGTGGTGTCTGCGTTCGACTTTATCCGAACACGCTGTCAGACGCTTTACTAATTCTACATCCTATCCAGAGGCCGATAGAGAAATTCATATTGAGGAAAATGAAGCAAACCTCGGGAAAGGCATCCAGTGGTATTTTTCATTTATCAGAGACGCTTGATTACATGCTTATCTCGGTAAACTTTCAAACACAGGGTACTCGCCATATTATTGAACATCTAAGACTGGATCTTCGCAGACTAGACTGGGTAAGATAGCTGCATATCGTAAATACTAACTAACAACATCGGGCAATAGATATCTGCAGACACAGTTCAGAACAGCAAACTCACCAGCACTAGTTTTACAACCAATCCAATGACTCGAGATACATACAATATGTGTCAGTCTATTCAGAAGCTCTTGGATGTGACATGGAAAGTGATAATTAACCTATTGTTATGTCGAGGCGTGAAGTCCTTATTCCAACCGAAGTGTTCAACAATCCATACTGCAGGTTCATTTGCTTATCACGGACTGGACCGCTTCTAAAAGACAGGCATAAGTTACTTACTCAACTACTCTATCTGGACGATTGCGATTATGAAACATCAGTTGAGCTGCATGAACCTGCGTCGGTTTTTGTACAGGCTTCAATGGTGCCATCGAAATGCATCACTATCTGCTATCCACATGGGAAAGATCTGTTCGCAATGGTGAATGGGAACAAGCTCTATGTAAATATGGACTGAACGAAAGTTTATCTTTAGTCTTTCGATATGGACGACCTAGCATAAATGTTAACTGTGATTTCTGATAGAAGCGTGGGGAACGGATTTTGCTTGTGTGGGGGATAAATGCAACCTTCTGGTGGGAAAGTTCAAACATGTGGAGTCCATCATCGACAAGAACGGTCAATAACCAAACCCGGGAAGCATAAATGCAATTTAAATTAGGGATTCTGGCTCATTTCTCATGTTGTTAAGCCGTTGTAGCACCTTTCCACCGATGTTTCATACTCGTTTACTTATGAAAAAGAACAAACAGGAAAGGTCCTCTATGGATCAACATGCCTTCAGTCACGTTAGTACGATGTTCTCTTTTGGGTATGCTGCTGGCTGACTCTGGCTCATAGCTCGGATTGGTCGTCATGTCTCACCTTTCCAACTAAGGTATTTACTTGGTGATCACTCAATACTCTTAAACGGCTTTGATAAAACCAGCATACGTATTGTTGGATTACTTAGTTCTATTGCTAAATCAAAAAGGACGCTTTGACCATCGCACTGTAAACGAAAGGTTTCACAAGAAGCTGCCTGGATGTCGCCTAACTCCGTCGACTGGTCACCAATCGTCGTTCAAAATGTTTGGATCAAAAGATGGTCTGTTCAGTCTATAGGGTCAGTTATTTGCAAGGTTCGGCAACAATACTTCTAGCTCAAGTACGGATCGGTTGATAATGTGGACCAAGGAGTTGCTCTATCGGGCTTAAGTTACCTTCAAACTTCTGGGTTAAAGACACAGCCGTCGCCTCAATCGTTGTCGAGTCGAAGACCAGCTCTGCAGTAAATAATATCATCGATGCTTTATCGAATTTCGAAGTTCAGTCATGTGAAGATCCAATCCAACTCAATTCTCCAAAAACGTTTGTCCTTGTATATTCTACCGCCCCTGTTTCTAGCCGTTAATTGGCCTTGACCTAGACGTTTTTTTTCATCGCGTCAATTGACAGTTGTGCGAATATCCACTTGTCGCTTTTTTCTACTTTGCTTGAGTGGTGCGTGCATCACCCCTTCGGAGCTCGGCTCGTCCCTGTCGTCTGTTGAACCTGTTGACTGCCCGAAAGAACTCTGTCGGGTATGAATGTCATATGATGTGCTTATAGATCATCTTTAGCCTATTTGGCATCAAGTTGTAATTATCTCCTGGAAACGATCCGCCGATCGAAACTGTTGAGGTTGTCTATTTATTAACTTTGATCATTTGTTCAATAGTACCGTGGCTTTGTGAACCAATCTTGTTTTGACCATTTGGGATCGTTGGTTTATTGCTACGCGGTGCTCAACATCTTCATGGAAGATCGTACAATACTCAACATTGATCTTCAGTCTGCTTAACTCTTGATGATGTTTGACAATTGCAGGAAACAACCTATACTGGATGGTCAATTGAAGTCATTCGAGCAAGTCAAAGGTGCTTTTAATTCTGTCTCATGCTCAGGTTCCCGTGCTAGTTGTAATAGTCGTAAGAGTGTTCAGGCTAGATGTGCGTTGTTACGGGTTGAACTGAAAGAAAGACAGCTTAAGGAAGAAGTTAAGCTACAGATGGTTTTACTGCAAGCTAAGTCAGAAGTAGAGGATGGTAGGTTGAACGCTATGCCAGCCGATGAGGATGAGGATGACTATGATCAGCATGTAGACGATAGAAATGAGCGAGACGCCCACATACATAATTCTCTTGATGATTGTGGGACACGTTTGAATCCGATGACCGTCCGTACTGCAGAGCAAGTACCAACTACGTCTGGTGCAGAATTAGGCTCCGCACTAGCTCCACTGTCTGCAAGTTTGGCACTCCCAAAAGTAGAACTTAGTTTCTTTGATGGCAACCCCATGACTTACTGGAAATTTGTGTGACAGTTCGAGAGCTACGTTGAATTTAAAGTGTCAGATGATGGTCAGAGGCTACTTTACCTGATGTATTGCTGCAAAGATCGTGCTAGAGAGTCGATAGATGAATGCGTCATGCTAGAACCCAGCGCCGGCTATCGCGGAACACGGCAGTTGCTAAAAGAACTTCACGGACAGCCATACTTTGTCGCTAGATCTATGATAGATGGGTTGCCGCCCAACGGCAAATGTGTGGGCAACAGCATTGAAGCCTTGTCACAATTGTCTATACGAATGCAGAACTGCCCTATTGCATTAAATCAAATGAACTATATGGCCGATCTCATTTCGGTGACAACACTAGAGCGCATCGTGAGAGCCTTATCTTTGCATTTACAGCCTAAGTGGGCAGAGACTGCGGATCACATTTTTGGCATGGCGCGAGAACCGTCCTTTAACGAACTGACCGAGTTTATCTCGCGTTGTGCGAGGATTGCGCGCAGCAGATATAGTCAGGTAGTTAATGAAAGTGAACGGAAGGAATCGAGGACAATGCATTCGTCTAGGAGCAACCGTCAAGATACGGAAAGAGGTCCCTTTGAGTCATCCAGCCTTTTTGTTGGAAAAGATCGGGCAAAAGATCCTCGTGATTGTTGTGCCTCGTGCTCTCATAGGCACACCCTCGAAGCATGTGATCCCTTCCTTGCCGGGGAGGTTCTCGCGAGATGGGACAACTTGCGACGACTTGGATGCAGCTTTGTTTATCTTAAGTTGTACCACCGAGCCTCAGACTGCAGGCTTACGTCGCGTCGTGACGTGAACGGCTGCAGTGGGCGTCACCATAGTCTACTGCACCTCACGCGCACAGGGCATGTGGTTAAAGAAGATAGTAGACATCAGGGTACCTGCAACTTGGCTAATACCGTTGAACGGCATACAAGACTGGGTAGAGTACCGGCGAAACTTGACTCGTTAACATAGGCATTCTTGGACCCCGGCTCAGATACTGCTCTAGTGAAAGAGGATCTACTTGAGCGTATCGGTGTCTCAGGCCCCCAATCCACTCTGTCAGTCACGACTGCGAATGGGTTTACCACCACCCGTTGCAAGAACGTCCGCTTGAGAATTGTTCCCCTGGATGGGCAAGAGACTGTTGACATAAACAATGCCTATTCTGTGGCAGATCTACCCATAAGACCTGTGGCGTCGATAAAAAAGAAAGCTCGGAGGTGGTCACACCTGAGGGATCTTCCGTTCGATGAGATCCACGGTGCGGAAGTGACCATTCTCGTTGGCTGTGACGTGCCTGAGTCTCACTGGGTCACTGGCGGAATGAGACGATGCGTTGAAGCAATAATTGTGCACTGGCGTCAAGAAGATTGTTCTATCTGCGCAAAAGATTTTTGCAGGACGAAATCTTGCGTGTGCAGTACAGCGCGGTCATTAGCAGTCAGATTGACAAAGGTTACGTGGAGGGGGTCCCGGAATACCAGATTAAGCCTAACTCTCTCAAAAGGTTGTATCTGCCACATCAGTCCGTGATGAATCCTAAAAAACCGGTCAAATTACGTGTTGTCTTTGATTGTGCAGCTAAGTTTCAAGTTCATTTCCCGAACGACAGACTTTACCAGGGACCGGATATGACTGCTAAGCTGGTAGGTGTGTTATTTAGGTTTCGTGCAGAACTTACTGCCGTTGCAGCAGACATTGAAGAAATATTCTTGTAAATGGAAATACCCGAGAAGGATCAAGGAGCGTTTCACTTCCTTTGGTGGACAGACGGCAACGTTGACCTTCATCCTACGGAGTATCAGATGAGAGCACATCCATTCGGAGTTGTGGGAATCTAATACTACTGAAGTGAGTATGAAATATGATTCGCCGAAGTAATTAACCATTCGAGTTCATACAGTGTATTAATCTCAAAACACTTCAAAAAAACGCATATTGCTCACTTAATTATAATCATGCTTCTAAAACTCATGAGGGCAAACAGACAAACCGTAGGAAAACTCCGTTGACGAGAAACAATACAGCCGAATCTTTCGCATAGTTATTCAGCAAACGAGGTTCGAATATAGTGTCAGTATTTTGAACTTCAGGCGGTAGACCGTAGTGTGACTGATGCAACTAAAGTTGGTCACGTTTATAAACTTGCAAAAAAACGGTGCTTGATGGCCGGTTTGGACCTGACGAGAAAAACGGCACGGCTCTCGCTCTCGACTTGTCACATTTTTGAGTACAGGTTCCTGCCACTGACAAACAATGGATAATTTGGTTTCTGTTGAGTATGTGAGTGTTCAGATACGTCCAATCGGATTTCTATGTCCGTCGTAGCTTTACCTAGCCAAGGAACGCATACGGAGGTCCGGATGTTGATGGGGATAATGAAAAACGCAATCCTACAAATATGACTCGAAAAGCGAACCATCTTCACCTTCCGGTGTTACTGTTGATGTGGTTCATCTCTGCTAAAGAGTACTGCTTTGATTGTTATTTGTATGCAATTCTTGATTTAGGTGCTGTCAAACTCTGGAAGACTTCAAACTCAGATTTGAGCAAATCCACAGTTGAATGCTTCGGATAACTTTTCAGTCAAGGTGAGGTCGATGTAAATGTTACTGAAAAGGTTACATCAGTAATGACTAGGCTAGTGAGATGCATTCAACTCATGTCCTACAGTCGATCAATGCGGTAGAAAAAACATAAGTAGAACTACACTCATCAATAACATCATCATTATCGTCATCTTCAGCAGCAACATCGTCAGCACCATCACATTGTCGAAATTGATGTCAGCAATCAGCTTGCCAACAGTGTCAACTCCGGAATGGAAGTAGGTGCTTAACCCAATACTTCAACCAATCAACTTCATTCAGTGAAATTTGGGGAATCATTATCAGTGTATGTGACGGATTACTTCCCATTAGTGACTTGTGGCAACCAGTACACTGTTGTTAAGATGGGACATTTCACGAGGTGGTTCAACGTAAGAGCCATACCGGAACAATGCACAGAACCGCGATGAAACACATGATTGCAAATTATGGAACATCGCGACGGGTATCGACCGATCGAAGTTTCTGCTCCCCAATACAGAACTATGGAACTAATTAGAGTGGTCAAAGATCACGAAAGTCCACACAACACCAAACACTACCCAATCAAGCGAATGGACTGAAAGAAACAATCGTACAGCCGAAGAGTGGTTGACAGCTGAAGGAAGGAGCCGGAGAGAGATGTTACCATTGATCCTGCTAGCCCATCACTTCTCACCATAAGACACAACGAAAATAACGTCAGTTGAATTAGCATACGCCCGACCACTGACAGCGTCAGTTGGTTATGAGACTGACGTTCAAAGCAACTAGTAAACAGATGTACATGAGTTGACAAGAGTTCAGAGGATGGCCAACCAAGACTCGACAATCGCACAGGAGATCATCAAGAAACAGTCAACCGCAAAGCTATCTGGTTATTGTACTATATCTGAACATGGCTCAAATGTGAGATACGAGGTTAGACGGAGTGAAGTTGCAACAAGAGAGGGAGCTAGGAGATATGTCGCAAACAGCGCAGAACCCCATTTGGTGATGGAACGCCACTGTCTAGTACAGTTAATTAGAAATGAAAAGCGTGAGCATTGTGTTCACGGAAGCCAGCCATGCACGTAGTATGATTCCCTGATAAGAATAAAATACGCATAAGACCATCAACATAAATATGTCAACCACCAAGATTACGAACGCAGCCTGGGTGGCCTTTATTGCAGCTAGAACAGACTTCAAAGTCTATGGAGAATATGAATCATCGAACTATACTACTACTGGGTAGTCGGATGATGAACATATTGAGGTATTGAAGTCATTGAACAAAAATATAGGAAGAAACTTCCTAGAACGGTCAGGCAAGAAATGTTTTTTTCCACAGTCGATAACATCACTTGCACAGATCCCACTTCGGGACCATTATTACTTATGAGTGGTTGATTTTTGCCGTCTTGAAACCTTATGTTGCCCGTTTCGATTTATTGAGTGAACAATCTTTTTGTTATCCGTGTTCTTCGATCGTAACAGAAGTGTGTGTCAATAGGCAATGACCAGAGTGAACAGATACCTCGAGGCGACGGTGTACTGATATTCGGACAGAAATGCACTATGGAGAACGAGTCGCCTTACAGTAAGAGCTGTGACCTTTTCAGAGCGTATTCCTAACGAGTGGTTTGTTTGCTTTTATTCAGCTATTTACAATATCCGGAACATGATGCCTGGTCAAATGGACCAGTGACATACACGACGGTTTCGTTTGAACATTGCTCACATAGGTTAACGTTGCCAGAGAACGAAAACGCGTCTTCAAAAGCGCATTTATGTGGAAACAATTTAAGCGTCCTTGTGCGTGACAGGTCCGACTCAGTCAAGTGGCCTTGACCGTTTGTCAAGATCAAATGTGAGTGCATGCCTGGATCACTAAAAATCACCATATCCACTGTTGGCTTAAACAGTACATTGATTCAGCGCTTAGAGTTTGTGATAACACAAGTGATATGGTGATCAGGTCCATCTGAGAGTACAATAAACCAGCACAGGCATGCTATTCGTAAAGAGAGTTTATTAGTTTAACTGACACAGAAAAGGGGATGCAAAAGCACTGACGAGCAGTCACCTAACAACACTACTCAAATAAACTATGGGATGTGTTTCATTATCCCATTATACAAGTGGGACGAACGAATTCTGTATGAACCCAAGCCAGGCATCGATATACACTTTAATCGTGGCAGTAATTCCAAAAGTCGTCCATAGTCTTCCATAACAATTTACCACAGACCATAGCTTGACAAGGTTCCGGATAAATTAACTAAAACATACTCACTTGCAAAGGCAGGTTCAACACACAACAGAGTATACAAACTGTAATCACACAGCTGACAAAAAAACGTTCTTATTTGAAACTATATATTCTTTTTCAGTCATGATGCACTAGTTTGTGCCTGATCACAACCGTCACAACCAGTTTACAAGTGTTGAGTTTGAAGAGTCAGAAGACACTGGAACACTGACATGTACATTCTAAAAAAATATACCATACCTGCTACTTACATCCAGGACCTCTTGGACAGTGTATGGAGTACAGAGGAGGTGGTTACTTCGGAAAATGTAACAAACCATAATTGTTATTCATCTAAAGAGACGCAAACGCGGATGAGCCTACTTACTGGACCGTAACCACAGTCCACCTTTTGGTGAGTAAAGAAAATTGGGCTCTTATGTGACGCTTATGGGCTCCTTTTGTAAATCAGCTAGTAATGTATTCACCGCTCATGAGACATATGAGTCCTGTCACTGGTTTGACTGTAGCTAAATATTAGTTTTTGCACAGGTAGAAGGGTTTATAATCACCAAAGTTTTCAAACTACTAAAATTAGTAATGAGTAACAGTGATACATAAATTCAATGCATGTGAAGGTTATGACAAGCAAATTACGAATATTACAGTTTGTTGAAAAGTATTTTGTTTGCACAGACTTTCAGAGGACTTATAAAAATTACGCATATACCGGAAAACCTCACTAATAGCCATGTATGTCAAGAATGTCTGAGTATTCTTGTCTTAGAAATCTGCAGTCTTCTTACAGATCGATATTTTGGAGCACCAGATTAATCTGACAGCTGAAATGTGTTAGCTGCGCCTAGTAATATTCCAATTCCCACGGTCGCATACACGTCGAATGGGCATGCTGACGGTCAGACGGGCCCAGCGCTATAGCTAACGCTGTGGAACTGCTACAGTAAATTAGTCCACCTGAAGAACTGCCGGACCAACATGACAAGTCTACCGATGGGGACAACCCAATGACATAAGACAGGATATACTTGTACACCTTATCGTGTAAATCAACGAGGCAGGAACTGTGTGTGGCAACACGGTTCACCGATGGGCTCACAATATTTCGTAGACGAAAATTCCAGGATGTCTAATCAACAGTAAGCAACACCATAAAAAGACAAAAATTTGACAATTTTGAACCATCCTACCTGTCAGTATGCTGCCTAGAATGACACCAAACACGAAACGCAGTAGAGAGCTGGAAGGTTGCATTTCTGCGTAATTCCAAAGTCAACGAACAGTAACCAGGTTGGAGAATAAGATCAGATGCACGATTCGTAACGTGTCATGTCACGTCGATACGACCATTCATGACGCAACTGTCACTTGCTCGACTGTCGCTTGGACAAGTAATCTGCACTGATTGGAAAACCCGAGTGCAGACCGCCTGTTTGTATTGCGCTCGCTCGATACGTCCGAGCGTAGCCACTAGGTCAGCTGGCAAACATACACGAATACCCATTCATGCAAATAGACACACGTAAATCCCAAGCCAATCATTTTCTAACCGGGAAAATGAACACACAAAGTGCTTGGGAATGCAAACTTTAGTCTAAGGACAGTGACAGTGTGAACATGTACATAAACTATGACAACCGGGGGACGAAAAACGGTGTGTTATCCGGTAGCGTATGCTCCTGCATGATCAAAAGAGCGAAATACAAAGAATTTCACTAATTTATCAGAGAACGAAACGGTCCGGACCGAAGTCAAGACGTTCGTTCATTCACTACCGTGAATCTCTGACTGTGGAAACGGTGAGAATGATTAGTAGTTAGTTCAACACTCACTCTCACCTGGCGTCACTGATTGGTTAACCATGCCCAAACGTTGATCGGTATTGGGCAGCGCTCATTGGAGTGTGCACATGAACTTCAATAGAACAGTTCCGGCAGGGACGGTAGGATTAAGTCGAAGTGGGGCGGAGAACTTCATGTCTGGCAGTTATTTTATCCGTGCCACAGACTCAGTTGAGGTCATTCCCCACAACTTCAGTTGGTTACCTGCGCTTAAATTTTACTGTGAGTTGGACATGGTAACGATGAGAACGAGTGTTCTGTGTAGTTGAGAGAGAACCTGTCCATACAACTGAGGTCGATGAATCTTAGTGTAGTCTCAGTCCACACGAAAGGGGAATGAGGGCTTATGTGTCTACTTTCTGAAATGAGAGATAGTTAAGTCCAAATAGTGTTCATTAGTAAGTTTACGACAGTGTATTCGATTGCATTTGTTGCTAGTGTGATGGCAGTAGGCCATAGGTGAATCGGGCGTTGCATCTCATATACTGTGTACTGATTTCGTATCCCGATAGGCTCATCCACCGGCCCCTTTTGAACAGAAGCATTGAAATCAAGTTTACCTCTTGTTAGGGTACATCAGTAGTGCATGTTCTTGCGACGATCGGGATCCGAACTCCAGTCGACCTGCACACAACTGGAGATTCTAACCTGAGTGGAGTCATCGACTGCAGTTAACAGGAGGGTTCCTGCGCCCCCCCCCCTCCAAAGTGATCACATAAATATTTACCGGACCGACAGGCAAAGTTGGCTGAGCATTTAGGGGTGATAATTTGACCATGCCTAATGTGAAATCATTTATACACTGGTCATTACTGACCAATTAGCCATTTGACCGATAATCAGACTGCCGATTGGTAAGTTCTAATTGTGACGTCATCGATCTGGGTTAGCAGGAAAATACTACGTCACTTATCAGGACGATCGTGTAATCTGAGTATTACCAACAATCGAATATGGCCGGGCGTTCGAGATCGTTAATTCAGTCGTGCTCAGCGATTAACGCGGTTTCCTGGTGAATGTGTGGCAAGAGTTCATATGCCGGCTGTGACACTACAGAGGTTAAACTCGAATCCAGTGCATTTTTTCTAGACGAACTGAGTGAAAGTCGATGGGGACCGAACAGGAATGATGTTTAATTATTATTAGTCAGAATTCATTACTATTTACCGGTACTCATAATAACTATGAGTAGGGAGCTATCATATTGCGTATGATATGGATTACCCCTTGATTCGCATGAGATAAGGACGACTCACCATTCGCTGTGTTCATAAGAAATTGTAGACAGATGCTACGAATCGGAACAGGTTCCCAAATGGGTACGAAGCAAACGGTTAGGGGCCAAGACGACCAGTTCTTGAAAAAAACGCTTATATTAGCAACTTGGTTTATAGTATACAACAATATCCCTAACCAGCCATTTCTGCTGTTTTTAGGTCACAACACGTATACTGCTCACTTGTTGTTTTTCTAACCGATTGCTTTAGGATGTTACACATTTCAGCTACAGCTTGTAAGCATTTGCCGACTTACACTGGAAGACCTCGCGGTCAACTCATCGCTGCTAACTTTGTTAGTCTGTCTACGGTGAGCGGCAGAATTTAGTTTAAAGTTTAGTCTGACACAAAACTCCGTAATTTGGAACCTAGCTATATGTCGTTCCATATTCTCGGTTAGATTTAGATCCACGCATTTATTTCCCACTTGTTCTGACCTCTTCACAAGCCTATTTTTTTAATTTGTGAATCAACCATTTCGAGTGGTCCAAGTCTTCCTCTTACAAAGAAGACCTCGACGACGTGAATCACCAAACAAGAAACTTTTTTACAAGAATACCATGATCACCATTGCGGCCTCACATCAATGCTACGGCATCCATCGAACACAATGTGAGCAACCAGCATGTCGGCCTCGAATACCGAAGTCCCTTTCTTTAAGGCACTGGGCAGCTATTGACTTAACCATCTTGCTGTTCACTACTGATACTCATTTTCAAGTATCTGTCTCTCGTATGTTTTATCATGTCCGTTTGTGAAATCCCTTAGGTCATTCTTTCCCCCTTTGCGAATTTTTATCTTGGAATTCACAATATGTCACAACAACAATGAGCTGACCGAACAACTCAGCATATCACGTTGTGTCCCAACCATTTCAGAAGGTAGCATGAAAGATTTAAATGAATTTTTACATTGTACATTAGCAAACCAGAAATGTTGGTTAGAGTGACATAAGTCCATTACGGATTACGATATTTTAATGTAAAAAGACATGAACAGAAGCTTGTCTTAAATGTTATCCGGTTTCCAGATTGACTTCTGAACTTCAGTGAAAATAAGTGTACGTCATACCTTTGGGTCTCGTCCTTAATGCATATTTTGTACTTGTGTTAGCATGACGAACCATGTTGCAAGTCAAGAGGGGTCCGCGTGTCTACATAGTTAAGTTTCTTACCACAGTGATAATTTCCAATGTTCTCCTGTACAGGAAACAACATCACCAGGAACACGTTTCTCATCTCCAGTGGAACGACAGGCAATGTGCGGACTGTGGTCGTCTGTCACAGTGTATGCAAAATTTCATAGCTACCATTGTGTTTTCTATCATTCCACTTTTATTCAAGATCTGGATCCTTTAAAATCGATGATTTGTTGCTTGTTTTGCACAAAGTGTATTTCTGAAGAAACATGATGTTATGACCTCTGCCAGTTGAGCAAGAATGACCGAAACCGTCTCTTTGATGCATGGTATTCAGCCACTGACAAAGATTCTTTTAAAGTGAATAGGATTTATGGAAACGTCAAGTTCCACAGTAACTACATATTAAACAGACCTCTGGACTTAAAGAGATTGGTTCAGCCTGCCTCGCAGAATCTAACGGTTTGAGGGTGGCTATCGTCTGTACCGGACGAAGACCCAGGACTGAGTCGTGCCCGAGATTGTCGCGATGCCCATATCCATCCATGACCAGATCAAGTTCAATGGCTGACTCCTGGTTGACCTTGACCTGAAGTCTAATCCGGAGATAAACTTAGCATAACTACTGAGGACCAGAGAGCGTCGTGAACGAACCTATATCAGAGCAACTAGTTTAAAACTACTATACTCACGAGTGACAAAACCGATATGAAAACAAAATCCTCTGGCTAGCTCGGACAATCGGAAACACTGAAAAAGGTTTGGTTAACCCCTTTATCAAAAGCCAGTGTTCTCAACCCGATAGGAAGAGTATGAGGCAGATATAGTCGATGCCTTCCATCAGATTAATTTTTAGGTATAGCGGGTGGATCTTCGTTTCGTTATCTCGAGCTGTCAGTTCGATGACAAACGCTTCTTGCAAGTTTCATTATGAACTAAAAAAGACACTAGCCTAGAAGTTGTACAGAAAACTGGAGATTGTCCGGCAATTGCAGCCCACTGACGAAGGATCAGGAGAAGAATAACACGAATCTAAGGTGCCAAAACGTGTGGACAGCGATTCCATCATTAAGGTCTCTACTAGCATCATCTGCTTCAACGTGAAACCAACAAACCTGTCACAACCGGCGCGATCAACCTAAACGGAACTAAAGACATACGAAAAACAAATATGAAGTACACGGACCTCAACGACTTGAACCAAACTAAGACAGAAGAGAACGACACAATCCTTGAGGCTGATTATAATGATACTCAAACCACGAATCACAGAAAGAATATGTTAGGTCTAAGCATTTGTATGGCATTGAGGTGGAATGTAGAACCTGGTTTGGTACCTGTAAGTTTGTTGGTCCGGTAATTGAGAAAATTCGTTCCCATCGTTTGCATTCCCTGTTTTTTCCCACCAACCTGACATTTGTTCTCGATACCTTACCCGCCCCGTTTTTGTTTTGTCGAACTAATTTGTTATTGTTTGTCTGCGGCGCCAGTAGCCATTCTTCACTTGGTCTACTTGCGTGACTGTTCATCTTTGACCATGCTGATCCCGTTGGGAAACCATTGATTTTGTTGGACGAGACTATCATCGTGAGTGAGTGAAGTTTGCTTCTTACAATTATTCACGCCTTTTCTTTAATAGTACCGTAGAAATACTTGGATTCAATCTTGTTTTCAATTTGAGGACCCGTTTTCGGGCTACACGCAACCTAACGATCAGACGTAGATTGCTACAGTAACAGTCGCGGTTATCACTAGCGGAGATCAAGATCTGGCGATAAAATAAGTTGTAGCAGCGTAGTAAATTAGAATAGGAGTGCGTTTAACCAATATTCGAGGGGATCTTGAAGACCACCCAACATTCGCGGAAATCTGTGGTTCCCAAACATTTGGCTTGATCGAAGTCATAACCTACTGAAAAAACCCTTTAGCCGGCTTAGTAAATCGATTTACAATAACACAACGTTACGAACAAGTTGTCATACTCTATGTTTCAACAACCTCCTGTGGCCTTCTTTAGGAATGTTGCAATCGAAATCTAATCGAAATACCACTGACGTGCTAAACACGCCACCCAAACTGTTTGACTTCATCCGTACTAAATTTGGTGCGGATATCTTACAACTGATTCATAATCGAAACACTTTAGTTGACTTCTTCAAAAATGCCACTAGATTATTGCGGTTCACTTGTTGAATAGAACCCATTGATGCTACACATCATTATCTGGACTGGGTGGAAAACTCCGGCCCATTTTAACATGCGACGACCGACAACGACTTCACACATGCAAAAACTAAGGTATCACTGGATACGCCAGATTGCGGAGCAGTTAACTAGCAAAGTATTGCCAACTTGGACAGCAACAATGCTTTTGAAGAAATGCGAGAAAAGAGCACCGAAAATAGCACGTTCAAAACGTTTTCGGGTTATTTTTGTGAACAACAATAGATTCCCGTCCAGAAAAACATTTGGGAGTTTTGGTGTCCTAAAGTGGAACGAACTTCATTCGAGAGACCGTATGCTACAGTTAACATGACCTGTAAGCACAAGGATGGAAAAAAGACCAACTGGTGATAAAATCGTAATGTCAGGAAATAAAACTTATGTAGGTTGCAAACCAAATATAACCACTCGTTCCTCGGACAGAAATATTTAACCCTGAAAATCTTCACAGACCCCTCAAACCTTCCGTTGCGCCAATGTACCGGCGGACAGAAAACATCTTACCTTTTCTGAAGGAAAAATTGGATTTTTTTCCATCCAGCCATGGTTTCGAATGTATTACCTTCGTAGAATTGAACAGTGTCGTTCTGAATGACATTTTGTTGCATCTCTTTTCCTTGAAATTTAAAAAAATTATAGTCCTCACCTATCTTGTAAATAACCTTACGGATTCTCCACTTTGAAGTCGTTGTACGAATAGAGTCAACGTGAGTGAACGGAGGACAGGTTATTCAATATTTTCAACACTTCACTTAAAATTAACTAGATTAAGTACTGGTTAATACTCATAAGAATGCGAAGCAGGCTTTTTTTCTCAACCACATACCCTACTGACATCGGGTTGCGAAGACTTTCTTTTTCTGGGAATTCGAAGTTGCCGTTGTCGTAACAAATATCACCTCATCGCAGTAATAACATTTCTTATCCGAAAATGATTTTGGGTTCTCACTGTATTACACAACTCTGTAACAGGTTTTTGATAACCTACTTCACGTTTGTCATGTTAAATCTAGTCTGAAAATAACGCAGAAGAAAATAGTCTAGTCATAATGTTTTTCCCCCTGATGATGCATAGTAGGTTTGTGCGGATATTTTGTTGTATTAGTTTTACTGGATGTGAAGTGAACTTTAGAAAATAGTTAACTGATAATCTGTCCATCTTCTGACAACTCCTGTTAGAAAAAAATTGATGTATCGTTCACTCTGTTTGCGATGAAAACGTCTCTGAAGCTGCTGTATACTAATGGTCACACCGATCATGAACATTCTTATACTGCGACATAACAGTGATTCGTTTTACGAACAGGTTGTTTCTTGATCAGATAAAAAAGTGAATTGGTTTTTCTGGACTACGTCATCCTTGGTTTTGGCTAATGGGGGCTTGGTGGTAGGATCTTTACTAAAAATATAAAACCAGTCGAGAATAACGGAATATTTCAAGGTGCTAAGGCTCTGGTTACGGATATGGTTACTGTCGTATCGCGTCACTTGTTCCGATGATGGTATGTTATGGTAAATTGAATGCATGAACAAAAGACTTCTGCGTACATAGATTGTAGTTTTGTATTCGGATTTCGATAACACCCACAGCGACCAGAATACACTTAACATCTCTTATGTGAACACTTGTGATGTAGATCGACTTAAGTGCGTAATCCACAGTAACCCTGTGACCAGAATTGACTGGGTAGGCCAAAATTGCGCTGGGGATCTATCGTTGCTCTCCAGTCGTCGAGTAGAGAAGATGATATTTGTGTATTCTCTCTGGTAATCATCCTGTTGTTCAACCGATATGACCTACTCCATGGGAACAAGGAAATGAGTAAACACAAATTGAGGTACCACTACTAGACACTGAGTCTTGAAGGTGAATGAGTACAATTGACCTAAAGGTTATCAGTAGCTTTAGTTGTACAGATTCATCCTTGAGGTCATACCAAGCCTACTGAAGATTTTGTTTTTTGTACGATGGTTTTATACAGATAGTTTTACCCTCGACATATCATTTGTGCACCTGCGAACCTTGTCGTTGTACATTACTAGTTAAGAATTTATCGGGATATTATTAAAACAAAATGTTGCACAGATATTTTTACAGTTATTGTGTTGTATTTGGACTCGTTGCAAACGGACTTATCCACCACGTTTTGATTCTTGATGAAATACACTTTATATCACTGAAAGTATTGAAGATTTAGTCTTTGTTGACTTCTCTCACTGATTCATTTTCTCTATCTTATCAGTGCGCACCTTGTTCTGAAGTCACTAGCAGCATGTAAATACATCTTGTTCGCTGTAAAACTGAGAGTGAAGCAATATTTTTTCCATCGTCGTATTTTGTACGGATTACATGTGCCTATGAAAAAGTTAACCATTCACTTGTCCCAAGTGACACTCTCAAGTCAGATGAATTTTCCAACTGAATGACCAACATTACGGCAACCGGACTGGTTGCTTCAATCAATTTTGCATACATACTTCTGGCTGGTGAGTTCTGATCAACACAGCCTCGCAATATCCAATAGCTTCGGGTTCTGATTACGTAACTATGACTTGAATGATCTGAGTGAGCTGACAAGGAGATCTGTTCTAATAGTCGAGAATGAGATTTTGAGCAACGAGTTCAACACTGAACGGATTACCATTGGTACGCCTTATCAAGTTCAAAAACCTTCCCAGAGAACCTCTTGACAAAACCAAGGTCAGAACGGCTCGTTGGTTAAAGTGCTCTCCCTTCCACAAGTAGCCAATATGAGCTTATTTTTCGGTGATGTGCACACTTTTTCGCCATTTCAATTGACACGAGCACAGCTAAATGCTTTGTCCTCCGGTTTGAAGTTCAATATGCCACCCAAAATCGTCAGCAATTTTGGATATATGTGTGATCATCTAAAGGACCTATCACTCACGTCTTCTGATCAGACAGACTGGTTTCGTGCAAAACTAGTGAATAATTCCAACTAATTTTTACCACTGTTCATTCGTCAGCATTGTCGCAAACAGAAACGCTATCAGACCATGAACGCTTTATGAGAAATGTCGCGCTTGGCATTTCTAAAGCAGAACAAAAACCATGGTGTTAGCTCGTGAACAAGGACAATTTTATTTAAAAAAAGTAAACATCATTTTCGAAAACCAGCGGATTTCTAAGGTGAAATGAATATATCACATTGCTGGAAAAGTATATACTGTAGTTACACGATCATACACTGAAGATAAACATGAATGCGTGCATCCGGTTAATACTTTGGGTACCAAGAAATTGAGAACACTTTTGCGATAAATGCTGTATGATGACTCACAGATATTAGTGGATTAGCTGACATTTCGGATCCCGTCAAAAAAAAATGTTAGCCCCCTAAAATATTCCTTTGAATTACCACAAACAGTTGGACATATGTGGATGAGTTAACAAAATGTGAATCTGATTGAGGTTACTTCACTTTGTACACATGTTCCTCTTCGTAAGACAATCGAGTTTCCATGGGAGTTTATCTGAAGTCAGAACTATGATCTAGGTATTTCACTTGAATATCTCAAGGATAACGTTTTGCTGTGTACGGAAAATATCAGATTTAGTTTTGAAGGATATGCTTAGACACACAAACGGTGAGTTTATGGACAGTCAGCTGAATCAACCACGAGCTGACAACTTAAAAAAGACTGAATGACAAGTCCCAGAAAACTTACAAAAAATCGCACTCTACAAAAGGTACTTTGGTGATATTTTGTTTACCGATATTAATCATTTCGACGTTTTTGTCTTCTCAACTATATTCATTCTAACCTATTCTTGTGTCCACGACACTGAAGCAAACGGTAGTTTACTTTTTTTCTAGATGTACTCATCACTGGGTGTTACAACGATCCGTTTATCGTTTCAAATATGCCCATTACGGTAATGAGAATAAAGATATATAGGCGAACATATGTTTTTGATAATTCATCTTCAGGCTGGTACACGATCGGTCAACAGTGCTATTCTCGCTCATCTGGTTGAAAGCGGACACCGGGTGAACACTGATCAAGCCTTCAAATTGGTATATCGCGTGCCAGGCAACCCATCAAAAGTGATCCGAATCAGAACACTGTGTACTGCCGAGGCGATTGTAATCAGGCTGCTTGACCCGGTATTATGTCATCAAAAGCGGTTTGTTCAGGCGCTGCACC
>LUCH01000019.1:25309-63860 GCA_013368495.1 Paragonimus heterotremus | reverse complement strand
CTGTCAAAGGAACCAACACGGTCCGCAGTTTGATGAATTAGTGGGGACAGGGTCAGATGATCTGTGCTTCACCTTGACCGTTAACTCCGTTCTCATTATGCAAAGCCACTGACGCCCCTTGAATAACCTGTACCACTTTCTCTATCAAAGTAGCCAATCCGAAGTGCTCTAATTAAGATTGGTTGTCCCTCCCGATTAGGTGGACCAATCGCGTTCTTGCCGTCACGTCCAAGATTCTAACGTGGAAATCTTAATGCACCAAAGTGATTTGCTTTGGCATGAAATGGAAAATCTTGTGCCTAAAATCGAAACAGATATGTAAAAAGGTATAGTTAATCTTGGTCCAAACCATCGGACCAGTTTTACCTAATCGATAAATCAGTTTGTCTAAATATTCTGTGTTCCATGTTGTCTACCAGTTCACTTGCAGTTGCAGTGAAAATGACATAGGCAAAGCGAATGGACAACTAGCTCACTGATCAGCAGAATAAGTCACGAAATGGTTGAAACAACTAATGACACAACAATCTCAAACCAGTGAATCCATTGCTCAAAATCGATTGTAGGACCCCTCATGACAACGAGTCTTCAAGCTGATCTACTCAGCTCATTCAAGTTATTGTTGGGCACTGAAAACCCGTGAAACCAGTGAACTTCGGCGAAGCCAGGTCTATCAGATTTCATCAGGTGGCGCCGTGTGCCTGTCTCTATTTGTCCGTCCCATACAGTTTGTATGCTTTACTTTATAACCAATGAGAGTAAGCGAAATGCTAACACATCGCGGCGTATGTCCTCTTTCTGATCAGACAGACGTACTGATAGAAACGAACGAGTCAGGTGGGTCATATCTGTCGTGAAAGTGGGTGAAGGATCATCTTGGAAGTATGACAGTCATAGAATTGTATAAATTGAACACTCCTAACTGACCGAAGCTTTCACAGTCCAATAGACTTTCCAGTAAGCCCCTGTCGAAAGGAAGCGCTAGACTCGAGTTTCGCTACTGTTGAACAGTAATGCAAAACATTTAACTCCGTCCACACCCTCATGAGGTAACCGTGTTGACCATTGCACCACAGGTCTCACATTACTCATGGTTAGTCATAATCGCTTGTGAGTAATGCTCAAATCGTCCGATCGCTTCGAAACCCGATAGGTTGTCTCAACCACTTTTGTGCATGCCTTTCGTTACATAAAAACATTCAAGTTTTTCTACCATTACGAGGCAGCAACGTAATATGAACTTCGTTCGGTGACACTCCTCATCCCGTGGTCACCAGGTTAGTTCAAAAAAGAAGCCTGTATCATCGCCCAGTATTACTCATTAAATGGTGCCCTGGCAACTCGGTCTGATATTTGGTTGACCTCACTTGAAGTTGGCATCTGAACTCAACAATAATCAACCAACCGGATCCGAGGATCAGTTAGAACAGTGCTGGGCTGGCCGTTGTACACAAAAGAAGACAACTTCAATCGGATTGTCAAGCCAATTCACACAATATTTCACTGCGCATAGTTGTGGGAAGCGTCACCACTGAGCGTGGGAAAGTTTTGAGATACATAATTTCGCTGTTACCTTCAAACTGTTAGCTTGTCCTACTTTCTCCATTAGTCTCAGGTCGTATAAGGTTCATAACTAATGGTTCCATGAGCTGATTATCAATTTAAGACATGATACTTGCACAACAGGGTTGATTGTAATCAAATAAATCAACAATTTAGCCAGCAGAATCAACGTACTTCAGCTTCGGTTAGTATTTGAAGAAATCAGGGGCCACTCATCGTATTAACTGATGCTTTTCATGGTTCGGTCCTCACCCTCACCTTGTTATTAACTCTGTTTCAGCTGTATATCTGTTCCATAGGGAAAATCTCTGTTACAGTATGTAATGATTTTACTTCTCTGTTCAATAGTCACATGTATTTTTCCATACCCACACAAAATGACTTGCGTGAGTTGACCATTAACATACAACATTTGCAAAAATTATTTCCTTTCGTTACTCGAGTGAACTAATATAAAATCTCTGTAATTGTCAGTGGTTGCATTTAGTCGCACGTATACACTGTCCATTCACGTGAATAGTACTTTGAAGAAAACTATAATAGTATATTTTTGTATTTAATGGCTCATTTGCGAGTTGGTCATTTCGTTTATCACCAACTCAGTGGAGTTGGTAGAACAATACGGATGAATGGGAATAGTCATCAACTGGTCGTGTTTCCGGTGAATCTTGCCTGTCAATCATGCTACTTTTAAAACCTGCGAAGCACTGTTTTGGCGTTTTCCGTCGCAAAGACATTTCCAACGCGTAAAGTATACAGACAGCTCGGTTGCTCTTAACCGCCCAAAAAACAAGCGAAAATCTTACATAATCTAGGCACACTCATAGGCTATGCATTAGTTTAATCAGGGCTAACTTTCAAAAAGTAGGAAATGTAAAATCAATTTGTGGTTGATCTGAATTGAGCATCCTCCGTTCACTGAGAAGATGGGCGTTTACGGTTATGACCCCATCGTTTTACCATTCATCGTCTGCATACAACATCGTTCGGCATGACCAATAAACCTAGCGCAGTGGTCCTCGGTGACGTCGCACATAGCAGAGATGACTACTCTTTCCAGGGTCTCCATTCTCCACTCCTGTTGACTTTGCACACCCTGAGGATCTCCGTTCATTATTGTCTCGTGGTGCACATGCAGTTGCCTTTTAACTCTTGCTTTCACCATGCTCCAGACATTCTCAATTGGACTCAACATGGGTGAATAGGGTGCCAGTCGTAAGAGTTGTCCTCCAGTATATAACTCCTCATTAAACGCACTTTCCAAGTCAGTGTGACACGGTGCGTTGTCGCATATTAGCACAGTGTCTGACATGGGTGTGCTGATCTTCATCTGATCTAACAGGGTTCGCAATTACCTATTGCAATCGTTGCTGTTGTATGCTCCCCGCCTCGTCGTATAGCCTACTATCGAACATGGTATGACAGCTCCAATCAAATGAGGATTACGGCCCCGGCTGTTTGTTACAGAGACACATGCTCTCGTTCCTTTTGGTGAAATTCCCACTGACCTCGTACAGAACAAACTGAAGTTTGTCTCATCTATCCAGCGAATAGTCTTCGAATTTGCATAACACCCCATCAGTCGATATACAAACAGTCGCCGTAACTCCAAATTCTCATTTGTGGTCATGCCAACGGGCACTTGGCACAGTTTCTTGACAGTTATGCACCGGCCGTCCAAGTATCGACTGATCGCTGTGGTCGATAACTCCTTCTCAAACTCAGCCTTGACGCGCAATCTCTAAAACTGCAGTGTAACCGTTGGATCTACGGAAATCCACTCCAACAACATGTCGACATCAGATTCTATCAGAATCTTGTTTCTGTGTCCTTTGCGAGGCTGCGCTTCATAACTGATGCAATCCACATGAAGCCACTTGTAAGCGGTATTACACTTGACTCTGTTCAGAAGGACAACCATGAGCCAGTCGTCGACCTTTTTGAAGGCTTCGATAATACGTCTGTGTGTTTCGGAACTGATGAGAGTGTACTTGCGTCTGTCAGTCATGTGTACAGGAGAACTAATGAAGATGTTCTCACAAACTGGTCCACTCTCATATTATAACTCGAAGTCTACTACGACCCTGAACCTAACTAATATTGGACGTGCGATTCACAGATACCCCTAACCAGTCGCACCACTTTACCTGTCAAAGGAATCAATACGGCCCGCAGTTTGATAAATTAGTGGGGACAGGTTCAGATGATCTGTGCTCCACTTTGACCGTTAACTCTGTTCTCATTATGCAAAGCCGCTGACACCCCTTGAATAACCCGTACCATTTCCTCTGTCAAAGTAACCAACGCGGAGTGCTCTAATTAGGATTGGTTGTCCCTCCCGATTAGTTGAGCCAATCGCGTTCTTGCCGTCACGTCCAAGATTCTAACGTGGAAATTATAATGCACCAAAGTGATTTGCTTTGGCATGAAATGGAAAATCTTGTGCCTAAAATCGAAACAGATATGTAAGAAGGTATAGTAACTTATCAAGACGATGTTATTCCTGTACCATCGTTTTTGTCACTGTACCACCAAGATTATACCCAAATAAACTTTTCGCTCAAAATCTGAAATTTCTCGGTTATCAGGACTTCAAGTGTTCGTGACCGAGTATAATTGGACCTCCTCGAGTCAGTCTGGAAAGTAGTTGACGACACTTGAAATTCCATCTACGTTGTAATTGCATTCAAGTTAGCCTACCACCAACATAGAGGAAGGAACACATAGTCATAAAGGCATTTCTATCTATTATACAAAATGAGGAACCTGACGCTCAAACGAACATTATTAGTGCAAATTCATGTGAGATTTCACTGATCATGTTGCCTATGTAGAACGGTTGTAAACAGAACCACCAACTCAGAGAAAAATCGAACATCGACATCCTTCACATGTACAGCCCCTCGGAATTAACGGCACTTTCAATATGTCTTAGAAAACATGTCCGACCACTGAATACCCGCTATTGCCTCACAATCGGCAATACACAAGTCTGGAAAAGTCTGATGGTACAGAAGTTACACGATCCATACACCGATCACTGATGCACACAGGAGTCAAGGACAAATTTCTGACTGCAGAGACGTCAAATGTAACCCACAAAATCACCTGCAAACAATGCAACAGGTGTTATGTTGGATAAACCAGAAGAAAATTGAACATAAGAACATACGGACACAGACTGGCGATAAACAGAGGCGAACGAAAATCAATTATCCTAGTAAAGATGGACAGTGAGAGTCAACAATTTAATTAGAAAAACGGGACAGTGTTCGAGATGTGCATTTATTGAAGTAAGGGACAGTTGTAACTGGGTCTTACAGCCTATGAGCGCGTAAACGGAAACGAAATAACGATCTGTGAAACAGCGGATAACGCAAGACAGTGCACCATTTTACGGTTCACAGATGGAAAGCTTCCTCGGTCGTTTGGCATAGTTCTAACGTCCATTTTTGTTTATCTGACCCGTCAAAAATGTAATCAGACAAAAATTAGAAGTTTTACTAATATCACCTAAAAGTGTAGGCCTAGGAGTTATTGGAAATTTTGGTTGGGTCTTACGGCCTTCGAACGCATAAACTGAAACGGAATAACGGCCAGTGAAACAGCGGATAACAGCACGACGGAGTACAGAGTATACGCCGCCAGTTCGTCTCTTCCCATCCAACCGAGGCTACCGCATGAATACAAGAAAAAGACTGGCCCTCGAACAGAGCTTCTTTATGTCGTTTAGCCCGACCCGTTCATATTTATAGGGTTTGCGATTAGCAACAAAGCAAAGCTAAAAAGAATGGACCAGACAAAAGTCCAGTCTAGGCATGTAGCCAGGATGACAACATCAGTTGTCACAACAGCTGAGAGGAATCGTGAGGACCGGAAAATTACACGACTATAGCAACGATGAAGGTCGCTGACAGTGCACTTTGTTCGTCCTATTGTCACAATATTTCCGGGGAACTGGCTTCTTCCCCGACAGGGACTCAGCGAAATTCAGTGAGTAAACAGTTGGATCCGTGACAAATCTCTGAACTGATCGGAAGAACGAACAATGGTCCAACCAATCAGTCTGGGGAGTCATCTCATACACGGACAAGTCAACGTTCAAGAGGCTCAGTAGTTGTCATTCCCATTTACCTCTAACTAACTGTTAAGCGAGTGACCTTCTGACCTCCCGTATTTACCATTTAATCTTGAACTTACATCTTGAGTGTTCATACAATGTCGTAAAAGTAAAATTTTCAAACGATCACCAGCAAGTTACACTGTTGGTGATGGGACATTTGTAAGCTAAACAGTTAAACATCTACAATTCGAACCACAAATGTTTTCAGGTGTTGGTTACACGACATTTCAAAGAATTAGATACCGTCAACATGCTCAAGCCTAGATGGGGACAGTGGAAGTACCCGCAATCGTGTGGTAGCGTTATCGCTCAGATCTGTCTCGAACTCCATCAAACACTTCGAATCACCGTAAGCTTAGACATGTAAAGTGACCGAAATCATTAAACACAACTCAAAAAAGAAAATGTATCACTTGACAAAAACACATCGATCAGAAGAAGACAGGAAGAGATGGGAGAGATCATCATGGATATCATTCATGCACACACAGAGGAACTGTGACCACTGCTGTTTGTTTTGTAGGTAGGCGAGGGCTGTGGGGCTAAAACAATCTCTCAGAAACGACTGATACCGATCAGAACATGAGAGCAAGGACAATCATGAATTAGTGTTGCTAACAGCAATGGTTTTGACTAGCATGCGCGTTCCAGTGCATTCGATACAATACAGAGGGAATATCCACACCCTTCCCAAAGAATTGGGAGGTTAAAGGAGAGCGGAGATAGTTGCATGGAAAGAAACCCGGGTAGAATGAAACCAGAAAGAAAGACAACCACGACGCACACAACACAATTGTGCATGTGTCCAAATTAAAGGAGGATCTGTCCAGAATGGGGGAATGAATGAACGAATGAACACGAACACACGAGCTCCGAGCTGCACGGTGGTCGTAAATCGTGAGTGTTATTTACAAGCGTCAATCGTGGTTCGTTTACATATGCGCTTGCGCGCAGTGATAGATCACAGCTGAGAGAATCGATTTGAATTTTGCGCCAGTTGGATTCGGGCATAAAACTATTCAAACAAACACAACCGTGTTATTGAAGAAAAAACAGAGAATATGAATAGGGAAAAAAGAGAAAACAAAAAGAAGAAATGAAACAAAGCAGAACGAAAGGATGGTTCGAAAGATTAGCACAAAACAAGGCGTAGACTCATACGGGAAGGTGTATGTATGCATATATGTATATTCATAAAAAGAGGTAAAATTGAGAAAAAACACTGTACATTGATACACCGATGTGATTGTCTGTAATGGAGCTATTTCAAAAAGTCCTTTCGAATGCGAACAGATCAACTCAGAGAAATTCGAGGAAAATTCTACTCGAACTAAGACGAGCATAAACAGCTCCAGATCAGCTCGCACGCCTAGAATCGAAGGGTTCGCGATCGATGAATCCGATCAATACAATAAGCCATTATCCCCCAACCCCTCCTCTCGATCCTGCACGATCTGGAGAGGCGCAGACAGGGAATGCAAATGCTGTTCTTTTGGTCGGTTGGTCATTCAGACTAGAACGAATTCAGATGTGTACACATTCTCTTCCGTGTCAGGGGGAGTATCGGGAGCTCCGTGTTGACCATGACCAACCATGGTATTGTCTGGACCTCTGGTTGCATACGTTGGTCGACCACTGTGAATAGTTTGACTGTATGGCAAGTTGGATAAGTGGATTGGAAACGGGTGACGCGTATCCAAGGGAACCGGATGATAGGGAAGCAAAGGTAGTGTGTATTAAGTTGAATATCATAAATCTTTGACTGTAGGCTTAGTTCTTTATCAAGTAAATTAGTGACACATATTTGGACTTATATTTGATATCCAATTCTCAAGTTTTGTGGGTTAATGCTGTAACCATGATTCCACCTGGAGATGGTTCAGATGATCGTCCTGACCATTGGAACAATTTTATTTCTACTTCAAGACGGACCATGTCATCGACTGTATCAGAAGAAAACTTAAAACGTCAGTCGAAACAACTTAGTCAACAGCTCAATTGTGCCTCAGTTTCCTTTCAACATCCGTTATCGTGTCACAATTCAGAGATAAACGGCCATATTCATTATTCAGTTGTTGTGTGCACTCATTTGTTTTCTCGTGTCGAGCATCATACATTGGTTCTACTACAAGGCGATTGTCTGACAGAGTGCATGAACATCATCCTATGTGATTGGATAGTGATGTGGTTAAAACGGTTTCTAGTGTGATTGCTGCTCATTTGACCAACTTTAATCATCGTGTAGTAGTACATATAAAAACGTGTAACTCTTAAAAATCTCAGCAGCCATTTCAGTCAAACATTCTTAAGGCACTAATCCAGAAACGAAATCGCTGTTGTGCTTTCACATCATATGTTACTCACCAGGAAAATGTATTGCTAGAAAAGGTGCCAAACTTTAATACTACACGGCATCTTTCGTTGTCATTATGCCAAATACTGAGAGTCATATCATAATCGATAGCAATATGAAAGTTGTTAATAATGATGCTTACGTCTAAGAGTCATCCAAAAAATCTTGGCTTATAAATGGAAAGATGTGGGAACAAAAAAACGATAAAACTCGAACAATAAACATTAAGGCATATACGGTTTGTAATGGAATAACCCGAAGGCAAGTAACAACAAAACGATATCCCCAGGGGCGCTTTGTACTGCTTCAATAAATGATGTGTCCATATTACACAGATGTTTCGAGCAAACAACACCATACACGTCACTCAGCCCGAACAACCGTTATATCCCTTCATATCTCCAGTTAGAGGTTAGATGGAAGATGAGATCTCAGTCGAAAAGAGAAACTCTACCCGCAGTGGCCAACCCCAACTGACAATCGTATTAGGGGCGTGAGGCTAAATCCACATTTGTTTACCTTGAAACTTTAGTCATGGAGTTGAGAATCCTGTAACAAAAAGTGTACACACTCATAAATAGCGCCTAGTAAATTGATTACGTGATCTATTCACCAAAACCTCTTCAGTTTCGGGGTTGAGGTTAAAAATTTTACTCGCTCCCGCTACCCCAAACACCACATTTCAATCTTCTCATTATTTAACCGTTGATGCCAACTGACGTATGTGATTGGATGAAATACACTTACTGACGAAGATATATTCGATTTTCAACGCACATAAAGTAAGATTGATCTGCTTGTGATTTTATGAACGCATACTGTTTTTGAGGCCAATGATGACTCGAGTTGGAGAGGATTTCCTCGAACAACTTCACTTCTGTCATTCGATAAATATCTACCGGACTAAACAAACCGCCCAACAACTCTCATAATTCCATCCGTAGTTTCATAACAACGTTTCATATCTTGAAGTTGTAAGACGCATACGAAAAGGTTGGGCGCAATGACAGATAAGGCAGAACATATGTGTCTGTTGGAAATTTTTAAACAACTCACTTATGACCGGTAATTTTTTCACAGTATATGACGTCGACGACTGAGTTCGGTGAATGTCGTGGACGATCTCCTGATTGATAGTCAAGTGTAAGTAATGACAAAGAGACGCTATTTCACATCCTCAGTGAAGATCGCACTCAAACCTTGACCGTCGCCCTTTTTCGTAGTTACTTTACGAAACGAAATCGGTTTGCCAAATTTTCGGTGATCAAGCTTTATCGCCACTCATCAATGGCCTTGGTAATCTGCAATGAGCGATTCTCTCCCAGTTCTTAAGCACATACTTTATGTAGCATTTATACTCATTCATGATCACACTTCTGTAATTGAATATGCAAACGGCGTGACTCGGTTCCAATCGCCCGCTCTGTTGGACATTTTTCCGGCCTATGAAATTGACCAGGGTCCAACAGTCTGCACCCTAACACAAACAAATGTTACCTTTTTTTCCGCTTATAAAAGCGAACCAATATGAGCAATGTTACAATGCATACACAACTCTTCGTGTATACATCAAACCTCCATTTCGATTTCGTTCTATCAAATACCCGGAAGTTACCTTTGAGTAAGAGCATGACAAGGTCATTTTACGATATTGATCTCAAGAAAATCGAAAAATTTTCGTCTCATGGTCGGTGCTTAAAATCTCCTTTCATCACAACACGTGATTTACCAGCACTTGTGAACTCCCTCTCACTGGATGCATTGTTCACTAGTTGTTTACCGTGATTGGTAGTAAAGGGTTGGTACACTTCCTGCTAGATCCTCAAAACGTCTGTCACGTCATAGTAGTATTCCACTTGGACAATTCGTTGGGTCTAGTGTCTCAGAGTGCGAAAACATTGTGATGAGAATTCTTTCCGACACAGCCCAACCCCTTCATTTGGGTTTCTCTAAATGTATTTCAACACCTTCCATTAGACAAGCATTTATCTCGGTACGTCTGGTCTCATTCCAGTTCTGTTATTCATTAGCTCAAACGATCTTTGCGCAAACCCAGTGTAAGTAGTTTGGACTGGAGTGGTTTCTTGACTGGAGAGGGTTCAGCCAATCAGTGTTCGCGCACAAGCGGCTACAGACGGAACGATGATCAAACTGGCGCCAACCAACCATAGGCTGTGATCAGCTGCTGATGTATGCGTATCTGTTTCAAACAATCGAATTGCTAGGTGTAAGGTCGTGGAGCAACACAGCAACAAATTGAACAAACAAAACACGAGGACGCCTATCGCTTGACTGCAATCGTAAATACTGTTGTTCTATAAAAAGGTGCTGTTTCTCAGATAAGCTGAGACTGCTCAGTGCCGCTCAGATTCCCGCTGTGATTTTCTTTCGATTGGGTAACGCAGTAGACGATACCCTGCCTTCTTATTGTTGAAGTTACCACGACAATTAATCAAGAGTTCTTGATAGTTGATACCAATTGTGACTGTTCGTCCAACTTTCCGAGGTTCGCGGAGACGATTGTTGTGTGGCTCAGGATCACATAGTTAATTACAATCCAGTTACTAAAGATGTGAAAAGTGGGAACTTCACCTTTCGAGATGCATAAAGTATACTACCGACATTGACATTGGATGCACACACACACAGTGCAGTGATCGATTCCTTGCGGAACTGGTTGATAGCCAGATTAGCATTATTCATTGATGTTGTAAGGCCTAGTCGACCCGAACTTCGTGCGGACACAAATCGTTCAATTCATGGTGTTCTGCTAGTATTCATAGTGAACTAGTTTTGCGCATACTCTAGAGTTAACACCTGAGATCTCGGCTCAACCGTACACATCTGTAACCACAAGATCAAGATGATTGTTCCGTGATGCACGTTGAATTGAATGGAACAATTAAAAGTGAACCATATCCAGTTTCAATCACATATTTTGTGATATGAGGTAAAAATGAATGGATTGAACCCAACTTACGGTCCGCTGAAGTCTGTGGAGGACGATGGTCCGTTACGTGCAGTCCGAACTCCGACGCCATGGTGACCACCAGCTAGAAATGGAGGATGAAGGAAAAAATAATCAAAATTAGTTGCACACACACAAACAAACAAACAAAGACGGATGTGAGGTGAACAAAGTGATTAAAAAGAACCTTTTATGCAAAGAAGAATGAGGTTTTTTCAACGGTCTTCTGAATCTGAGATCTATGGATTGCTCAACAATTGTTCTCAATCATTCTTTCTCAATAGAACAACAACGTGTCAGAAAATAACTCCCAAACTAGACTGGTTAGACCAAGAACATTGTAGGCTGGTGCAGCATCTGTTATCCAGTGAGATCGCTGGAGGTCAAGTGACATGACCACGGAATATGAAATACTGGAACACTTCACTCATGTCAAAAGATATTGTCTGCCGGATCGGGAATAACATCATCAACCACACAGCCGGTTGAAAACACTTGTAGAAACGGTGGTAAGGAACAACAGTCAACTGTGAGCTTACAACCGAAATATTGCAAGCTTCTTTGATTCTTGATTACCGTATTGTTCGCTGCTATCAGAAACACGGCGGTCCAGAACACAGTACTCACAGTCGTAAATGTACTATCAGACCTAAGATTGGCAGAGGAGTATTATGGTTAGATGAGCACATCCTACACGACGGAAGATACCGTGAAATCTTTCTGTGAGAATGAACAGTAGATTATTCCCATGTAGTAAGAGGAGCTGTACAAGGATAGCACTGCGTTGTCGTAATGAGAGTGCAAACTAACTGAAATCACATCAACAATCGGCAGTACACAAGAATAAACGTTTATGTGGCCTAAAAGGTCTTTCGACACAGCATGTGAAAACTGATGCTGATGAATCAAGCATTCATAATGAGGTTACAGTAACTTATCCCACCCTAGGCTGTGTGTTTCTTCGAAACCATTCTAACAATTGTATCGTCATACAACCAATACCTTAGTGTGAACACCAGAATGCTGAAGAGAAATAATGACAACACTCTTGAGGAAGGCCATCCGAAGCGGTT
The DNA here is from genome assembly GCA_013368495.1 of Paragonimus heterotremus. Taxonomy (NCBI): domain Eukaryota; kingdom Metazoa; phylum Platyhelminthes; class Trematoda; order Plagiorchiida; family Troglotrematidae; genus Paragonimus; species Paragonimus heterotremus. Next base: position 51,780 of record LUCH01000019.1, on the reverse strand, counting down.
GGAACGTAGAGTATTACAACTTGTTCGTAACGCTGTGTTATTCTCAACCTATTTATCTAGAAATAATGCAACATGGATTAATAGTGGAAAGCCAGCTTGTTTTTATCCGAGACCGGAGAACACTGTATACAACAGATACAAACGGAGGAATACGTCAGATTGACAGACTGACCTGGTCCTCGTGGTTGGGGACGGGTCGATGTAGAACCGCTGAATGCACCCGGGCGCGATCCCGACGAATAGAAGAGATTTTGTTGCTTGGCGTAAGCAGGTGCATAAGCAGATGTTGATGAATCATCAGGACTGGGAACCGGGAAAAGAAACGAGAATTTATGCAAACATCACGCAAGCCTTATTTTACCACCAGGATTATGAGCGATGGAAAATGGTGCATCCGTTCGAACCAGTCGATGGCTCGTTACCCAACCAGATACATGATTGGGTAGGAGATAAGCTCGTGAATCAAACGTGTATCTCAAAGGGGTAGGCTAATTATCCATCCGCGTGACTTAATGTGGTCAGACAGAACCGGGTGACAGTTGGTCACCACCTGCAGGAGGAGGTAATCGACAATCAACATGGCTAAATCTTATTGTATGAACTATCCCACGTAGTTTGTCTGACCAATACGGTGGTGTCATGTTTACTAATGATAGATATATTCGCATGTTCGGGACAAGTAAAAAGAGTTGTGTTCATTTAATTAAGTTGGCAAGGAAGTAAAACATTAAACCGGTGTACAGTTTCACTACTTACATCAACCAAAGATATGCCATTCAATGATTAGCGGCTTCATCAACAATAAGGCGATTTGCTTGTGAAATACCAGCAAACAGGCTTCGCTTTCAACGAACAATCATGAAACACTTTTGCAATGTCTAAAGCTCTGTTGAAGTAATATGTGGGTTAACGTATACATCGACTGAAGGAAAGTTTTCGAAATTCAAGTCCAACAGCTCATGCGCGATGGATTTAATCGTCGTTAGAAATCTCGTCCTTGAAAGCAAAGGCAATAGTTGTTCACATAACCATGTTCGGTAAGTGACCAGTCAAAGGGACTTGATTCAAAACCACAGCAGTGAGTTGTTGAAAAAACAGAGGTGATTTAAAGTTAGACAAGAGTAGGTCATTGTGAAAGTTATTATTTGAGCCGGACTTTCACATGGTACGAACGTTAATCCACACTTCTTTGACAGAAAGGTGATTTGTGCGTAGTGAACTGACGTTCTGGCAAAGTGTTAACTCGCTCCTTACATTTTAAACCTTCCAATCCTAGATTTTGAGCAGGTTCTCTCCAGTACACCGTCCTAGTTTGTGGTTTCGACAGAACGGGAGTTATACAGCTGTATATATGGGAGCTCCTATACATGATCACCAAACCAATACGATAAATCACTCAGAACATCGTTGAGTAGTAAGCTGTCTGAAGACGTATGCTGAAGATCACGCCTCTGATTCTCATGAGGCAAAAATGGAATTATCCCTTGTCTTGCATAAGGAACTGGAATAGATGACCAAGCGGATACTTATAATGTGCAAACCGTCAAAGAAACCGTCGCAAACAAAATTATAAGTGATATACCGATGAGAAAAAATGGGAGCCAGAAATGTACCCAGCCCCAAAAAGGTGATTGAATATCGTAAAATCACTTAAATCGTAGCATGAAACGTTGTTGTGGAGACGTCAGTCTGTCGAACTAGGTTGAAATAACCCGAAAAAGGAGAAACCACACTTACAATATTACAGTTGACGAGGAAGGCAATGCAGGAAGTGGTTGACGTGCTCGAGACAAAACCGGAGCCATAGACGGACCGTAAACAGGCCGTTTGGTGGTGCCAGCAAGAGCCGAACCACCAGTTGTGGAAGAGAAACCAGACGGACCGTAAGGAGTCCCCTGATAGTCCACGGACGCATAGGTATCGGTCATATCCGAAGGACAATCGATATCACCACGGCGATAGGTTGGCATAAATCGCCCACCAGACGCACCCACGGGACGAAGGCCACCAAAGTTAGCCCCGGATCCTCCTCCAGTTCGATAGGGAAGTCCTTGCCCACCTAGTAAATGAAGAAGTAAGAAAGGCCATGAATTTTGAAACTTTGGACGATGGAAATATATGGAGTTGCAAAACTAAGTTTGCGTACTTACCATCATAGACGAGAGGAATCTCACAAGTAGCATGACGTGCTTCATCCGGTTGTGGAGGCTGTTGTGTGAACTGCCGAATTCCTGAATCTGTAGCATCACTGGATCCGCCGCTCATCTCCGCCTCTGAAACGCCTGCAGTGGGATGCAGCATAGTCGGAGTGCGATCCGAAGTCAGAGGGATACGTGGACCAAATGCAGCTGCACCTGGAACGGGAAGCAGACACCCACCTCCCCCACCTACACTAACAGGTCCTACTGTACGAGGCAGCTGATGTTGTTGTTGCTGCTGCTGTTTTCTCCCGAACTCGTATGCTTGCATCAACTCATCCTGATTGGACGAAGCAGTTGTGCTGGAGAGCACACTGCCTCGATAGGCTACTGCTGGATCTGCAATTTGTTTGCCCGGATCATAAAACCTGGACATGGAGCCGGGAACCATCACCGGGACCATCACTGAACCATCTGGACGGATCACTGCACCACCAGAAGGAACAAACGAGCCGTGACGCATAGGACCGTTCGTCATTGCAAAACCTCGATGATAAGTCTGGGATACTGAAATGTAAAGAAAGATAATACTCAAAAACCAGGATATCTATCCAAGTTGTGTAGGATCAATGGACGGAAGTTTGAACAGACTGAAGGTTTTTGAATATCTAGCGATTATACCCCGAAATGATCAGTTCCAATGGCTGTAAGAAATGAACATGGTAGTAGCAAACATCGATGACGAGTCCAGAAGATATCTACAGGAACGTGATGAAAAACAGGTCCACAAAATCTAGCGGGCACGAGGCAAAATAGGATATTGCCGACAAAGCCTCATCTCATCGAGCGAATTGTGAGGATAGTTGACGGTGTCTGTGTCCAGATAAGCCCGTTACAATGACCAAAGTCAAGGGGTGATTGCACACATCCTTCACTACAAATGGCTTGCGTTGCGTCGCGGATGGTTCAACCTACACACTTTGTATCTGGTGTAAACCTGAGGTAATGAGGCTAGTCGTCTGAGGCTGACCAATCAATTGGAAGATTGAATACTCATATTTCTCGTAAACAAAGCCGAGATACAAGTCCCACGAAAGCAAGCAAACACCCAGGGTAATACAAAAGTAAACAATCGTATAGTTTGTTTGGCGCACAATATTGTTTGATAGATGTAACGAGGTTCCGAAACCTTTCCCACCATGTGGAACCTAGGTGGACTCAACTTTTCGTCAGTACTGAACAGGCCATTGACAAGTTTAACAGGGCAAAAAATAATTCTTTCTCAGCTTCCACACAGTTCTCATCTGCAGCTGATATATCTATCACTAATAACGGAAATTACTAATTCAAACGGATCCGACTGTTTACCATCAATCGTTTCTAACGAATGTGCTAAGGTTGTACGCCAACTCTTAGCTCACTTGTTCATCCAATGTCGCACACCACAAAAATATTGACGATTGGATAACAGCATGCATCACACCAATCCCGAAAGAAGTATCTAAATGTCATCTGATTTCACACACTTGCGGATGAAAGTCCAAGCGAGCATCACGGACTCGAAGCAACCTGCATATCGTCGCTCACGCACAACGTTTGGTGCCTTCGTTTGATGGGATATCCAGAAGTTTTCACGTGTTTCTCTGACTACGGGCATATATTTGGCAGCATTAATAGGACTTTTTCATATTCATAACGAGCTTAGCACTCAGTCTTCAGCCGTCGATTCTCATGCGACCGCACTACCAGTTGCAATCATGTTATCCGCTTTTACGGTTAAGCTTCACCAGTAGGTGTCACTGATTATGGGGTTCACCACATTGCAGTCTTTCCCGTTTTATTCTCGTTTTGTAGCATCCAAACTGATCCGTGACAACACACTTTTACCCAAATGTACAGATGACATCAGACATTCTAACCTGCTGACCTCAACCGAGTCACTAACTTGTTCACAATCTCATAATCTGTTGGTTAAATCTTCTAACTGCGTTGATCAGTTACTTTCCTGAAGCACTTTATGTCAACTATAAAATTTTCTCCTAACTATTTCAGAATCGTCTTAAGTGGCAATATGACGTGGTCCTATCGGGCTAACGAGGTCCTTGCCCACAATGGATAAATTGCGGACAACACGTGCGACCGGACGGGCCATTACTCAACGAGACCGGACCAACGGACGAGGAATGGCAGGCGGAAAACCTCCCGATAGACGGCGTCGATCACACACACAAACCGGGCAGAAGTGCACATGACGTGTGAGCGGAAACCGGGGTGTGTCGTGGACTGGAATTTTGACTCATAAACGCGAGTGCGCGCGTAGCATCATAACTAGCGTGTTGGACAATAGAGACTGTGCTTTATTGCACGCCCTTTCGCTACACTGTGACGCTGTTACACCCTCAAACGGGAGCACCCTTGACCAGATTACCCATTCAGAACAGGTTATCCTGTTGGAAGATTTATCAGGACACCGATGTCAACCACCCACTTCTTGCTGGCTGAGATCACAGGTTAAAACATTAGGAAAAGGATAACGCGACAGACAATTAACAAACTGGTCAGTGGCTCAAATAAAATGTGGAGAGCTTCGAAACGTTACTCTAACAAAGACTCGGTGCTGAACAATGAACACACAACCAATTTACTCACAATGGAACATCTTCGTTCTGGTGTGTTGCGGTAACATGTGAGGTCAGTTGGCTGACCTATCCATACCGTTTATTGGTTTAACCCGTTTTGTTGTCTCGGATCTCGGTGTTTGTGTTGTGAATTAGACATGACCTTGTTTTATTTGAATCCCATAAATTACTTTTTCCAACGAATGTCGTCCTGATCTTGAACGTTTTACCGATTTTTGTATCTGTCAACCAAGAAACCCTAAAAGTCGCTCCAGTTGTGGAACTACGTACTAGTCGCGTGATTTATTCGGTAGACTGATCAACTAGCATACATGGGTCGTTTACAGACTCTCTCTCTCTCTCTCGGAGACGATTTTACACATTTGAAGAAAGATGTTGCAACTTTTGCGAAACTGTCGTCAGCACTACAAGCATCTTCAACTCAGTTGACTAGAGTGCTCATTTGTTGGCATCAATGAGCCTATAAACTGTGCATCATCCGAGAAATAGACCTCAATTTGCTCGCACAGAGTTAACATATGTGTGAGGTTAGCTAAGTGAGTGTATTCAATCGGTAAGCAAGGTAGTTATTCAGCGACTCTCACTCAATCAATTATCAATATGTGACTGTGAATAATGTCACGATTGTCACAACCAACCAAAGTGGAATGGTTAGAAATGTCTGGTGCAACAAGTCGGAACCAACTTACAGATAAAAACAACGTCAGTGAAGAACAAATTACGATTTGATTCACGATAATGAGGAGGGGAATGAGGACACCGCGAATTGTTTTCGTGAACTCTACGGTCGATAACGCAACCCAGCAGTAAGATGAATGTGCTCGGCTTGCAAATACCTCTGTGTCGTAGAAACAGACGCTACAGCGCAAATATTTGCCCTACCTGTTACGATTTAGCCTGCTGAAAGCCTCTTTACACTTGTGCAACTAAAAGATACAGTCGAGAATAGAGCGCTGAAATATGTTTAACTTAATGGAAAAGTCCGCAGTAGTGTCATCTAGCTGGAACCGAGGAATGGCGCCATTCAAATATAATTACATCCCAGCTAAATCAGATAAAACATGCAGGCCGCAAGTTCTTAATGAACTGAGCACATAGAGACGTCCAAATTGGGTTTATCAAAACCATTTTGACCATCAAAACGTATACTTGTTGTGGTTATGTTGGAAGTCTCTCTCACTTATTAAATCAACTCGAGCACAAAAGTGACTAGTGATCAAAACATCCGATCGGTCTAGTATAGCACAGCAAGTAACGAGACGATCGGCCAATCAGAGCATTACTCACAAGCGAATGTAGCTGAGCCTTCATATATGACGATTCAGTCGTGTCTGATGTGAGGCCGATACGCAGTGGTCAACACAGAATCCCGGCCGTGGCAAGACTGACTACTGACCAGCTGTAACAAGAGTGAAATTGAAGTCTAATGGTTCTTTTCGATAGGGACTGATTGGGAAGTGTGAGTAATGTATAATCCAAGTAATGCAGTGTCGATAATATGTGAACAGAAGCGTGCCCAGTTAAAGTGAGAAAATTGGATTTATAGATAAAGCTCAGAACACTCAACACGAAGCTCAGTGCAACTTACATCCACGAGGTAATTGATGCAGCGATTCGAAGGAATTGACACGTCGAGGCATTGGACCCACCAGTGTGGCACGAGCAAAATCTTCGTCGTCTAAATCACCACCACCCAGAGTACTATTATCGTACGGAGTGAGCATAGGGTCAATCAGAGCAGCGGCTGATGGTGTTAAGAGACGTGGATGAAAAAACCCCTGAGAGGTTGGTAACCGACTGGCAGAGCCTACACGAAGTAAGCGCGGTCGACCCATAGTTGTACTATCCATGCTGGGGTAATGGTAATGATGTCCTGGTAGGCCAATTAATGAGTCTTGAACATCGCGAGGATCTGTGCGGGAAACAAATTGCAACACGAATGTTATTAGCACAGATTGGCAAATACAATCCGCGGGGATTAATGAAAAGTGATTGGAGGATGAACAAATTGTTTGTGTGATACTGTACTTCAAGACTGATACGGGACCTTCAACTGAATCAACCGAATCCCCGCACCATTGATCGTCCAGCGTTAAGCATAGCGTGAATCTACTTAACATTCTCATAGATTGTCCAGCCAGCCTCATTTCAAAAAGAAGCACTAGGTTTGAGTTTCGCCCTTGACAGAATTTGTCAGCAGTCAACACGGTTGCGTCTCGAAAGTGTGGCCGGAGTTCAAATCCTGGCCGATGCAATGATATTCACTATTGGGGAGCTTTAAGGGGGGGGGTGGACAGAACTCGAATCTAATGTTTTTTTTCTCGGAAGGGGCTGAATGAAAAATCTAACAAAATGCAACACCTGCGATCAATTGTGGACGAAGTTCCATCTACATTAACCCAAATCCCCTACCACTTACAAATTTTTAAGATTATTTATCTAAAATGATTGCAACGAACCTCGTAGAAGAGCACCAAGGTTGAACAACATCTGTATCATCAGGAACTGACGATAGATGGAAGTGAACAGCTTCTGAATAGTGCGAACTTACCGGAATAGTGAAAGATGGTTTTAATTATTTCCGTTGTGTCTGACTCAGGCTACAGTGTTTAATTGATTCCATCATACCTATACCTTGTCTAAGAGTACGATCAAAACTATCTACAAACCCTAAATGTTATTGTCAACTGTTACAACTACTACTGATGTAAATGATAACGAACAAGGGTCGCGTGGTTTGGTTTGCTTTTACGTTTAAACCACCGTGGATAGCTTCACAAGTGTCCGAGACTGAGTTGGCTCGTTTTAGTAGTGCGCATGTTTTTATTTTGTTTATTATGTTAACCTGCTCTGTTGTTTATCCATTGACAATTCAAACGCCTTCTAACCTAATGTGTGGTATCGTGCCGAACGCGGTTATTGGTCGAACTGCTTCACGATTATTGACGAGATTGTCCGGGGGAATTGGTGAGCACTGAAGCGGTAAATGCTTCTGGTACAATTACTGTATCGTTCGCCAGATGAAAGGTGAGCAACATGTTCGATTTTCCCGATCATGGAATGTAAAAAGCGAACGAGTGGCTCATCATTTATGTGGCGAGCGATGCAGTACTCAATTGTTCCGAATCCTGGCCAGACAACGATAAAATGGCAATACAACGTGAAACCGGGTGTAAACCGTCCAGTGAATATCAAACAAGCAACTGACCACTGAATCATGTGGTCATCGGCGGCCTTGCATAAAACAATCAATGGAAATCTCGTCATTACAATGATGAGTTTCGGGAGTGCCTCAGATGTCCAGGATAAAGATCATACGGAACACCCGATCGGAGGCAGGCATGAATACAATGCCTCAAAAGGTTGATCGATTTGGGTACAGATGTATCGGGGAATACGTCTGGGGGAATTTTACCTTTACCTAAGGCAGTCAGTACAGACCATGCCGTACCATACCGTATCTAAGGGCCATTAGGCGACCTGAGCACTACTCGAAAGCTGTGGTGGATGACCGTTTCAGATATGATGACACAGTAGTGTCTAATGTGAAACGATATGACCGTGTATGCTGTTTTTATATGACAGACGGTTGCGCCACCAGACGGACAGGTGACGGCTTCCTGTGGTAGTCAATTTTATGCACTTTTAACCCTGTTGACTAAACGGAAACCGCTAAAACATGGTTGCTCCAACTCAACACAGACGTACTGCATTCAAAGACGATAAACCCAATGACGGAAACAACATCCCATCCTAATGTTCGGCTGTAAAATCATTGGAAATAACTCGTTAATTAATGTTGACGTGACCAAGCACTATACCGATTCCTATCGCGTGAACATGTAGTGTCATTCACTCTAGGTTAGCTTGTGGATTAGAATAAATCGGACGTACAGTCGGCTGTTTAAACACGGAAAGGAATCGACGTATCTACATAAGTAAATCATATTTGTCCCGGTAATTCTATTATTGTTCGATCAGAGTATCGGTATGACTTTGGAACGAGCTGCGATCGATAAGCCATACGGGAAGGAAGATCACGTTAGTTCTTTCTCTCCGTAAATTTACCCATAGTGCAAACTTCTTTAAAACAGACACTTACTGGGTTTGTAATGGTCTCTACTAAAGTCATTGTCGTTTCCTCATTAAAACGGGTAGTTGGTCTAGCTTCCATCTCCTACATGAAGCACATGAAAGAAATCACCCAAGTTAACTTAAACCGCGTGGAGCTTTGGAAAAATGTTACTGGAAGATTGAACACGGATACTATGCACCAGATTGATGTAGTAACCATGCCACTAGTCCAATCCCGCTACGCATGTTTGCTTCACGAACTACGACGATATCCATCGGTTCATCCCCACTGCAATACATTAGCACATTCAGAAGTATTGTGTATAAAAGTTTGAGTCAGTCATGTGAAAATCCGACCCAACACTATCCCTCTCGAATATCTACCGTTATACATTGTAGCCCTCGTATTTCTGACCGTTAATTGGACCTTGACCCAGATGTTTTCGTTTTATCACGTCAATCTGATGGTTGCGCGAATAGCCAGTTACCTGTTAATGTATTTTGCCTGCGTCATCTTTTTTGGAGCTCGGCTTGTCCCGATTGTTTCTGAACCTCCTTACTGCACGGAAGAACTCTGTTGGGCATGAACGCCATATTATGTGATTATAGTTAATCTTTAGCTTGTTCGGCCTCAAGTTGTAATCCATTTTCAGGAAACGATCTGTCAATCGAAACCTCCGAGATGGTCTATTTATTCACATTGACAATTTGTTCAACAGTACCGTGGTACTGTGATCCAACATTGTCTTGGGATAGCTGGTTTGTCGCTACGCGTTGTTCATCTTCATGGAAGATCGTACATAATGTCTACACATAGGTTTACAGCAGCTTTCACAATCTGAGTCTCCCGTATTCTAGTTTTTAATCATGCAACTAAGGGATGTCAAAAAAACTTCCACCGAAACAAAACTGAAGAATCCGTGAAAGTAATCACAAATTGGAAAACTAGGTGTTTTGGAGCTACCAAATAATATGTCGCAAAACTATAGCGGGAAACAGGATTGTGTAGTTCATGTTGAAGACCAAATTTACCTGGTGAATTTTTACTCACAGTTGGATTGAAAATAAAATTGATGATCTTTTCGAAGAACGAAAGACCACTGCAATAGAAAGCAAAGACTTCCAAGATGTGACACTTCCGTACCATCAAGTAGTCGCGGCAATTCGATTGTCAGTGGAAACGCCAAGCGTAAGGAATTTCGCTACTTTTAATCCCTAGGATTTCGGCTCACATAATCATGAGCAGTGATAATCGAATCACAGCGTATCTCAACCGAGTGTCTCCTTTAACTCGCGTCGCAATGGCAGTCATGAAACGGCATGTCCCTCCCCCCCGCTGAATGTGATGTGGAAGTGCAATTAACTTCGGCTACTTACAAATAGAAAGTAATGAGAAGCATGATCGCCAAAATCCACTTCCAGGGTCCTCCTCGTAATAGGCACAATACCCATCCCCAAGGGATGCTCATCACAAGGAGGGAGGGAGTTATCACTTTTTAGATCACATGACCTGATACGGCTTGCTTGCCTTCATTACACTGTGAAGAAGAATGAGTGAAAAGTAATCCGTTCCAAGAGTTAGACACTATTCCTTCAATAAGCAAACCAACTCAAGCAGTCTAATTTTCCGGATTGTACCGAACTAACGACGTCCCTTACTATGTATAGCTGAGCCGAGAACCACAGCAGCAATCATACAACCCAAGGCGGAAGGCCACGTCGATAGATAACGTAACGAACTGTAGGTTTCCACACTACTTAGTCACCTATAAACTAACACATCTGCTAAACTACCCATATTAATAGCTATAGTTCCAGTGCTCATTATTGACACCGGTGGATTCCAGCACAAACTGTTTGGGAAATCACGTCAGGGCAGTTGATCCCCTGGATCATTTAGAATATTTCATCACACAGTGGGAGAGGGGGGTGACTAATTCTAAATTCGAAATTTCTGAGCCCCCAGTGTGGCTCAGCTGACAAAGTGTTTGCCGGGTTTGGACATGCTGTTTCTGCCACTGATTCGAATCCAGCTGAAGTTGAAATATCTCAAAACGGAGTCTCTTCTAAATTCTATAAACCACTTATCAGTAATAAAATATATGTTTAAAAAATGGTGGTGGAACTCACTTGGCCTGAATGCTGCCTGCCACGCATGCTGCACACCCAGGCGAGCATCCATTGCAGCACGCTGTTGGTGACCGTAACTCAGTTCTCTGGTTCGCGGACCGGCACGCGTCCCACTTGCAGGCATCACAAGATTCGTGTCACCACCACTAACACCACCAACTGAAACGAGTGGTTTTCCAACGGCTCCGGTCAGTCCTGTACTTGAGGCGATCGCTCCGCCCGTAGTTCCAGTCAGTTCGGGAAAGCCACTGGCAGCATATGTTGCGTACGGATTAATATTCCCTTAATAGAAAATACGAAACTAACATATGTAAGCGTGTGACTGCATAATACGACTGTAGACTCATGTCATAAGATAAGCTGACTTCCATAGGATACAGTTCCTTGATGAAATACAGAAAACGCGCTCACCTTCGCTATCCATGGAATTAGTCGACAGCTGGTCATCATCCGGAACAGGTGGACGAGATTGTGTTGAGACTTGCCGGTCCGCCATTGAATCGCGACCTGCACCACGACCACGATCGTACAGTCGTGCACGAGTACCAGCAAACCAGCTGAATGTATGTGTAATGCAGAAAAAGGCAGAGGACATTATTTGATTGCAGCTATCTCTGTTTCCATCTAAAATCGTTGAAAATGGCAGAAAAGCTTAATTCTTATTGTCTAAGGACAATGTTCAAAGTACAACCGCAAGTTTACGTAAATTTCATGAACCTCCTCGAAATCAACAGGGCTGATCAAGTTAGTACTTGAGGAGACGTGATTCAACGTCCCCTTTATGTTCACTCCGCGTCGTTGGACTGTCCACGGATAAGAACCATTGTTTTTTTTTTTAAGCATCAAGCTATGCCTAAGAATAAAACAAACGAAACCATTACAGTACTGTTTACGGTAATACGCGGGTTTCCGATGTAGAAGCCGTGAGAGGTGGGTCAAACTCAAACTAACACACAGTCATCGAGCAAAGGATGGCTATGTATGCTAATATGGCATGTTGCCCGTCGATTCAATCAGCTTCCAGAAAGTTAAACCAAACTGATTGCACCTCGAAATTAAGGGAAAAGTTGCTTCATATTCCGAGTACACTTACCCGGCGAATCTTCCACTGCGACCGGCATGATTCATACGTCTATCAACCATCACGGTACTAGCCTGCGAGTCCGACTGACCAGGAATCGGAGGCAGACCGGCATTTCGACCGCCTCTGTCTACCTGATACGGATGGTAACAATGTGGAGGCAGGAGCAGACGCTGTCTTTGCTGTTCCGCAGTTGCATCATCTGTAGAGGGGTCCCCAATACCTGGTCTCAGCTCGTTACGACATTGTGTGGTTCCTGCTTTGTTTGGACGCAAACTCTCCTCCATTCGACGATGTCGACAGAAAAACGGGATAGCGATAAGTACGACGAGAACGATAGCAAAAAAGGCTGTAATCGGCACGATTACGGTGGGTTGTTGAAACAGACCAGCTTGTCCTACCTGATGGGTCTGTCGTAGTACTGGCTCGCCTGAGATGAGCAGAGAAAAAGAAACATTAAATACTGTTAACATTTGTATAGGTCTATGAACACTCTGGTTGAAGTAAAACCCTGCTGACAGCTTTTGCATCAAAAAGGGTTACATCGTTACGTTACCCTTTGAATACCGGCTAATTGCGCGGCTGTCGCAATTGTGCACTCCGCCTTGGCTATTTTAGCTAGTACTAGTTTTAGACATCGTGCGCGTCACTATTGGAATTAGCACACCCTTCTCCAAGTCAGATTTGGACCACAAAACTGTTAGTTATGTGACTTCATTAAGAACTGTCGTCTTTACTGGAACACACACTTAGACTCAGAAAGTACGTTGGTACGTTGTCATTTGTACTTATTTTTGCTAGGCAACGACCTCACAGTCTGGTTGTTGATAAACTAGCCAGGCCGTCGGTAGAGCATGAGCATCAAACTAGCCTAGAACGCAAGTCTGGCAGTTCTCATCCTGAATTTCCTAACAGCCACTGGATCCGAATCTCAATGGATATTGATGAAACAGGTAGTGTAGCGTGCGACACGGTCCCTCGTGGGCTAAACAAACATTAGATCTCACAGAAATCTTTGAAGTTATTAGGAGGGATATTAGTAGAAAGCTGAGGCATAGTCTGAAGACTGATCGTGAGGCTTGGCTAACAGAGAAAGTTAAGCGAATGGAAACTGTCTTTGTTTATGGGAACATCGGTAGACTCTTTAAGCTGATCCGTGCTACCGGTGCAGGGTGTCCCTCTATCGGTGAAGCTGTCAGTGAAGCAGAAGGAGCACACTCATACAAATAAGTCTCAAATGTCAGAGCACTCGGCGAAACATCTTAAGGGGCAAGTTAACTGGCCTACTGTTTTTATTGTTACCGCCTGAAACTTGCAATGTAGCGTCCTGATCGGCAGGTTCAGAACCATCACTAAAACTGAGGTGTGCAATTGAATTTTGGCTCTCAAACGTGATATGGGTGCTGGCCCGGATGACCTTGTGCCGGCACTTTTCAAAGGAGGTAGGAAGACGTTAGTAGAAGCGTTAACTGAGTTGTTTCAACCTAAGTGGACGATGGACAGCATCCTTCTCTGTTAGGGTCAATGGATAATAGTTCCCCTATGTAAACAGTGAATCAGGGGCTCTTACCAAAAACCATAGATAGACTGTGTTAACCTCAGTCACTACTAAGGTTCTGGTGTCCATCATACTTCGTCGAATCACGGCAGCTCGGGAGGCAGGCATCAAGGAAGAACAGACAGGGTTTCACTTTAGGCAAGGATGTAATAAATAAATTTGCATTATTCCCCAAATTCTAGAACAGTGTCATGCATACCGCCGGTCAACAATTGCCACTTTTCTAGACTACAAAAAAGTGTTGGACTGACATGATCGTTCGACATCTTTAAAGTCAGTTAAACGCCTCAGTAAAAACATTAATAAAATGAACAGAACACGATATATTGGGATTCAAAGCAAAACATAAATTTTTAACAGACTCGTATCTCGGACGAGCCTTTAGTTCAACCAGTGTTTGAGGATAATCAGTCAAAAGCTTTAGGTAGTAAATATTTTTGAGAACATATCTCAACATGTTGGGCGATAAGGAAAGAATGTATGGTGCGGCTGACACCACTTAGTTGCGTAATTACTCCCCAGATCTCACGACAACTTTTGTTATTCAACAGTGCCCGAAAGTACAAAGTATCGATAAAGATCATTTCACTACTGAGTAGTTCTTTGCTTGATAGGCAAGTCACCTTTAATGTTGACGTAGTCCCTGGGTGAAAGAAAATGAAAATCTACCAGCACGTGTCCCTCAGGAGGCCACAGACGTCCAAACGGAAGTTCAAGTAACAAATCAAACGTAACGTATAACAAGCTACTGTCGTGTACAGACAGATAACGATACCGGATTGGTAAATTGCTGCGGAACTCATGAGCCACAGTGACATGCTGAATACCACGTTACCGCGATATCCAAATTGTAGAATTGAAAAAATAACCGACATTCGGGGACGATCTCAACAGGTTGACACGCAACGACCGAAATGGTCAGTGCATATGTTCAAATGAGAGGCGGACCACTTTTCATTCAATGATGTACAAGAGTTTTCAAGAACAAATTCAAGCTGCCGTTATACTTAACAACCAAGAAAATAACCATTGTAGTACTTTGACCGAAGTGAGTAGTCAGGACGGTAAAAGTCACCTTCCCTTCTGGACGCTTCCTTTCTTTCCACAGAATGAAATCAATCAGTCGTCTCTGTCTGGCCTCCAAATCAACCCCAGAAGTGGTTGAGAGGGTTTTTAAAGCAGTGAAGTGATATGGATTGTCGATTCAACCTTGCTAAATCCCATAAACATCATTTACTACTTGTGTTCCAAAGAGTATCCAAACGCTTATCTGTTAGACTATGGGGTCGCAGTCAACGGGGGTTACAGGCAGGTATGTGAGTTACGAGCCTAAGTTGTTTCAACTTGCCCATAGATTGAGATTCAAATAGGTTGAAACAGTGATCCATCATTTCGTCGGTGATCACTGAGATCAACAGTTTGCAAAAACATTCTCAATCACTTACGTGGTTTCACTACATGCCCATTAGGTAACAGGCCATCGAGTTCAATTTAGGAAAAAAGACCATGCATCACCTGAATGAAACAATTCATATGTTGCCCTACAACTCCGGTGACTCCCACTCTGTGGTCTAGGGAGTAGGTGATTGGGCTGTTGTTCTGCCGCTTGTTTACATAGATTGATTCCTCAGAGTATGTAATGCTAGTGAGATCTAACAAGGTCGAAACAACTGACCATCACTTCGCTGGTAGTCACTCAAAACAATTGTCCAGAAAGATCACTCTTTTACGTACTACTTGTTCAAAATAAAAAGTTGTGACGACCAACGCCATTCTGTGATTAATGAAACCATTCACACTTGTGCTAGCTTGTCCGAGTCGTATTGTAATTGTAAATAGACGTGAACTGAAACGATATTTCAGTTGCCGCAGGCATGATGGCAGGTGATCAGCCGTGATTAATGTAACACCAAACTCAACGCCAAACTGTCACGCTCACACATGAAAAGGTCTGCTCCAACAGCGGAAGCTATGTCATCATGCACCGCCTGGTGTGGATGTGTATTCACCATGCTTGTCGATCACAAAATATTTGTTGCTGCGACGAAGTACCTCGCGCGGGCCATCATAAACTGGTTGGAAGGGCTTCCGCGACGTATCATTACGCACAAAGCCAAAAACAGGTATTCAACCCAGATGGTTTTAGGTCCGATAACAGTTGACCATGACCACCGGC
This sequence comes from Paragonimus heterotremus, assembly GCA_013368495.1. NCBI lineage: Eukaryota > Metazoa > Platyhelminthes > Trematoda > Plagiorchiida > Troglotrematidae > Paragonimus > Paragonimus heterotremus. The sequence continues at coordinate 35,984 of LUCH01000019.1, read as the reverse complement.
ATATAATCCCGAACAAATTCCCAAAATCTCGATGTACCCTACAATACATCTACTGAGCGCAGCAGTAATCGGAATGAATCGTCAACGTCATATGCACTCCACCCCCCCGTTGAGTTAGTCTTTCACTATCAATTGAGTCAGACTTTTCAGCCAGTGGCTTCAGGTAGCGTTGCCCCGGAAAACCCTATATCCTGATACCTCGTTTGTTAGACTTTTGAATCGGAGATTCCAGGTAGGGCCTCATAAGAAAACCTTTTCTTTTTGTCCCACAGGTTAAACTGTTGAATCAAGGATTTGTAGTGGAACTCTTAACCACACCCACTAACAAATAACGATATCTCAACGATAGTCAATGAAAAGGTTAAATCAAATAGTTTGGATCTTTATTGGTGGGATCGGTGTTCAAGCCTAATTCAGTTGCGCTCGTCCGGACCGTGTCCTGTCCTGTTCAGTTTTGTCGTTCATTGTTCCGATCCGGGTCCAACCGCGTCACGTGTGCCTGAGTATTGACCGCACTGAATCACATCCAGTTGGAGCGTTCCAATTGGCTGAGTGTGCAGATGGTGACCGCGTGCGCGTGCGTTCCGATGTGGAAGAAGGTTTTCGGGCCGATGAATGTGTGGGTGTGCATGCACAGGTTGGGACAGTGGGCGTCACTTAGTCTCAGGCCTGCCACGTGATGCGCCGCGTGAGAGGGCGAGACGACGGCTACAGATTCCAGCTGAGATCTCTCACGTCAACCTGACGTCCGTGAAAGCAGGGTGTTGTTCGTCGACACATGCAATGGGCGTAGGTTGCGGAGTTGATGCAACACCGGACGGCCGGAACACCGTAATCGCATTGAGCTGCTACGGCATCGATGTTGGGGCCTAGAAAGAAACAAGGCTTACAGACCAAGGCAAGCTCTATGGAGAATGTGCTGACTGGACATCCTACTGGATAGTTAGCCCAGTAAGAGGTGCTCAGGAATATAGTATCTGTTTCGCAGCCGCTGGCCGAATCAATTCTTCAATGATAGACGAATCACACGGCAGCAGCCTTTGAATCATGTCCCTGCACCTGCGACTCGGTCGAAGTAAGTCCTCAACACATCTTAGTGCCTATGGCCCAACTATGTGTCACACCGATGATACGAAGGACCACTCCTACAATGCTCTGTCCGTGACGATCCACTTGACACCAGTGAGTGACCGACTGTTTGTTCTAAGTGACTTCAACGTGCGAGTTGGGCGCGACTCAACAGCCTGACCAGAAGTCCTCGGACTCTACGGTATTGCCTCAGTCAACGAGAACAGTGATCGTCAGCTCCGCCTGTGTGCTATTCACGAGTTGGCTATCACAAACACCCGATCTTAGCTGGTTGCGGGCGATATCACAACATGGGCTCATAAACGAAGCGGTCATCACCAACCGGCTGATTACGTGGTTGTGCGGCAACGTGACATTCATGAAGCGCGTATCATGTGGACAATGCGCGAGGCCGAATGTAACACAGATCATAGGCTAGTCAGGACCAAACTGGTTATCCCTGTTTGCAAGCTTGTTTATTGCAGGTCATGTGGATAATGACAGAAAGTGGATACTAAGTGACTGCAAAACTCAAAGACGAGGACTACGTTTTGACGTGCGGTTACCGTTCGCCTGAAAGATGCACCCGTATCCACAATGACTGATGGTATGTTGGAACACCTCAAGGAACATAACACGGCTGTAGTCATCGAGATGATCGGTATCCAGCATCAGAAACGTCCGGATTGGTTCGACGAAAACAATGCGGTTATCTCCAACTTGATACGGAGATAGAAATGCGGTGTTTGCTACCTCGAAAATGGACCCGGACAAGAAAAACAAAAGAATCACATTCCGGAGTGTTTGCCGTCAACTCGCTGAACAGCTCCGCAGAATCAAGAAGCTGATTTAAGGCTGTAGTGACCGTCGACAACATAAAGAGTCCTACTGTTCGCTTAAGACGATTTTTGGTCCATACATCCAATCTACTAAAGCAATGATTGATGTGGACTCTGGCTTTTCGTGCACCCAACCGGAGGATATTATGGAAGTCTGGCGCAAGAAACTCGATAGCCTATTGGACCGTTCCGTTACCATTTACTGGGAGACTGTGAATGGCCTGCCACAACAAGATGTCAAAGTTCCACATGCTCTAACTCCAGATTTGGCAGAGATGCAGACAGCTACCGTACAACCGTAAGAACGGAAAAGCCACAGGTGAAGATGGACTGTCAGGGGAAATACTGAAGAATGGCGGACCAGTAATGGAACGGGCTTTGTTTCAGTTAGTTCACTCTATCTGAGAGCAGGAAGGAATGTCAGAAGATTTCAAGGATGTCCTGATAGTAAAGGTGTTTAAAGGTAAAGGTATAAAACAGTGCATCGACAGTTATCAGAGCATTAGTCTGCTGAGCTGCGTTGGAAAGATATCAGTAAAAATTCTGCAGAACCGATTCACTGTGGAAGTTCTGAAGGTCAATGTTCCCGAGAAGCATATGGATCCCAGTCGAGTAGTAATAGAACCGACATGGTGTACGCTGCCGGATAAATCTGGGCGAAGTGTAGCCGCTGTACGATCTGTTTTTGGATTTCACCAAGGCCTTTGATTCTGTAGGCTGCGAGGTGTTGTGGACGGTGCTGGGTAAGTTTAGATGTCCAGGTAAGTTCGTTTATTTGATTAGAATGTTGCATGTGAGCATGAAGGCGAAAGTATAATCGCGTGAATCGATCTCTGATGAGTTTGACATTGTCACTGGCGTGGAGCAGGGTTATATCCTGGCCCCAACCTTATGTAATTCATATCTGATTGCACTGCTAACAGTTAGTCTTCAAGACTCGGAGGAAGGCGTTGAAGTTGAATGATGGACGCCTACTGAATATTTAACGTGTCCGCGCCCCAAGCCGTCTGAACACTTCAACGATGCGCATTCTTCTGTTTGCAAATGATAACGCGCTGTTCGCACACAATGAAGACGAACTACGATTGACCTCCGCTTTCGCGATCGCGGCATCAAAATTTGGTTTAGATATCAACACATATAAGGCATTTTATTCTTTTAGCCGTCTCCGGGCGGAGGTGCTGTTCTTGCACAATCAATGGAAATGTTGTCAACAGCTGCGCTGACTTCTACTAATTGGGTAGCAATCTGTCAACACATTTGTCCGTGAACCAAGAGTTGCGAGCGCTCTTTTCTGACATCATGAAAAACGTATCAGGAGTAACTGCACCCTGAAGACGAACACTAAGCTACTTGTCTATAGCTCAATGGTGCTTTTCACACCATCGTGCAGTTGTGAAACCAGGACATTGTATCAACGAAATGTGCAGTGCCTGGACCGCCTAGTTCTGTAACGTCTAAGACGCGTCCTGGAAATTCGGCGGTCAGGCATGATTCTGAACACTAAGGTACTTCGGCAGGCGGACACGAACAGGAGTGGAGCCGTACTGATGCTCAATCAACTTCGCTGGCTAGGACACATTCGTAAGATGGGCAACGAACACATTCGAAAGTTGCCGTACTGGCAACCGGAAGCGGTTAAGCGAAGTTCTGAAGGGCAAAGGCTGCTTTGCTAGGAGGTTATCTAAATTATTCTTTTGCGCTGTGATATCGGTTTTACATCGTAAAAGGACTTATTATGGGACGGGACCGTCTAGAGAAATACGATCCAGACGGGAGCCTGAAGGTTCAGTGAACGACAGTTGCACCGCCGTGAATTGAAGCGCTCAGTACGCAGATGAACGATAGGTGCTATAAGTCGTGATGAGGACAGTATGGCATTGTGATGAATGCGGCAGCGAATGTGCTGACTTTTTCGGATTGCCAGGTCATCAACGTATTCATAATACATTGTCAGCTAAGAGATGACAAGTAAGTTGGGTACAAGTAATTTGTCTGTTATGTCTACTTCCTCCTCCCTACCAAACAACGACAGTCGTCGTTTGTTAAATCTCCCACTCTCCTTTCCAAAAACTGTTCATCGTGGTCTTCTACCTCTCCTTCTTGTCAACACTGTGTTTCAAGTTGAAGGTTTTGTTTGTTTTTCTGTCTGCCTGGTCGTATACCTTCAAATCTTCACTGGATACGCAGTGTGCGAGTGGAACCACAAGCGGTGCACTGTAAGTCGCTCGTAGTGAGTGCTATACACAGGCGTCCTTTGGCTTCGGTCAATGGGACAGCACAGGTCGAAAACGAATGCCACCCACAGCAGTAAAACAAGTATTACTAACGAACGGTCTATAGATCTGTTAATTGTGGAGAAAATCAATTGCAAAAAATCAGGACTTCGGTTGAGTTCGAACCAATGACAGAAGCTGTAAGGTCGAATGCGGCAAGCGCTCTCCAACGGTTCAGCTGCGGTGTCAAGTCGGGAACTCACAATTTGACTCAGTCATCCCCTCATCTCGCCACCTTATATCAAATACACGAAGCGATCCAAGGAATCGGTTGCGCCTGGCATAAATTTTGGATAGAAAGAATCAATAGGCTGATCTCTGTCGTTGGTACACAGATAATTTTTGCAATCCAAAGGCGATCTACCTGACAAACGTCATCAAGCACAAATTACAACGTGCCCTATCCCGTACGTATGCGGCTGCTCAACTATACTTGGTTCAGACCACCAAAGGACCCGTTCTACACAATCGTGAACTCAGTTTATCTGACCATTCTGTCTTTCACGTTGTCTATAAGTTCACTTGCAGTTGCGGTGACGTCTACATAGGCAGGACAGATCGACAACTATCTCAGCGAGTGGCAGAACACGTCCTGAATTGACACAAAAATCTGGAACCGGTGAATCCGGTACTTGAAGCCCCACATCATCGATTGCCAGACATCTCATGATGACAGGTCACCAGGTTGAATCAGACAGATCATTCAAAGTATTGTTATGCAATCAGAACCCGAAGCTACCGGCTTTTAGCGAAGCCATGTTGAGTAGTAGGGGATTTTGGTTTCTTATATGGACTGAACATCACCCACAACTGATCGCAGCTATCGCATTCCCACAGATTTTCCAGTCGGCCCCTTTCGGCAGTGGCAAGGATATGCACTACTGACGAGCTCTAATGAGAACGAAACTCAAGTCTAGCATTTCTTTTCGAAAGGGGCCGACTGGAAAATCTATGAGAATGTGACAGCTACGATCAATTGTGAGTGATGTTCAATCCACATGAAAAGCCATGTTGATCAGAACTCCCCAGCCGGCGCTATGTGCCCAAAAGTAGTTCGAGTAACTCATAAGGTTGCCTTTGTGATGATGACATAATACGTGGTGTGAGTGTATGCGTGTCCATAGCCTGTGTGTTTATATTTGTCCGTATATATAAACTGCATGTTTTTAGATGAGACCCAACTGTAAAAAGTCAGGGCTTCGGCTGGATTCGAACCAGCGACAGAAACACCATGCCTCTACGCGGCAAGCGCTCTACCAGCTGAGCTACGAAGCCACGCCAGGAGCTCTGAAATTCCACATTTGGATTCGGTTACCCACCTGTCCCACTGTCTCATATGGAATCCACCAAATGATCCAGGGGATCGACCGCCCCGGCAGGATTTCTCAAACAGTTCACGCTGGAATCCACGAACGCCACGTTTTTGACTGATGAGAGTAAACGAAACGTTAACATGTCGTAAAATGTTCTCTTTCTCCACTGACAGATAATTTAGGCAAAAAACCAGAATGGGACACTGAAAAGACTGTAGTTAAATTGGTGAGACGGAACTGAAAAATTACTTACGACCAAACACAGTAAGCGTCCAGAATTGACCTTGAACACTGACCGATCCCGCTGGGTTAGTAGCTACAACTTTGTAATGATAATGGGCACCGGAATTCAATTGGGTGACATTGTAACAACATCTGTGCGAGAAAAAAAAACAGAACAAAGTAACAATAGAGACGGAGTTAGGAAGTAACCATATCACAGAGGATTCTGCACCTACTACCTCTGAAAGACAAGGTTATGCAAAAAAAAAACCTGCGAATGGATGTCAATGAGATTTTCTAAAGTGCCCCCGATTGTGTACAGTGGATTTCCGAAATCAGTTCAAAATGTTCACCAGCAGAGAAGTAGATGAAATGGACAAGGTTGTTTTTGATGTTTATCGAAGATAACAAAAATCCTGTGTAAACTGATGGAAGATTCCAAAGTCGATATCTCGTGTAGAATAAGACATGCTGATAGAATTCTCAGATACGATACTATACAGACGGTTGCATAGGCCATTCAAACAATTTATCGGATTCCGTAAACGTGATCGAGTGTCATAAAACATTGTTTATGGACAATCGCAAAAACAGCCAGAAGTTAATTAGGCTTTATGAGAGACTTGTTCAGACAATGCAGTAACGCCAGACATTTCCGTTTTATCAATCGCTCAGTGACCCAATTATCGAATCTATCAAAGCGAAAATGATCACTAATCGTGACTCAGGCAACGCATTGTAACTGTTGATATACTAACAAATTGAACCGGTTATTTTTACAATACGACAAGGACCAAGATAAATATGGAAACTTAACCCAAATGCACACCCGTCGTCCGCACAGGCTATGCTGTCTGAACAACTCCTTGTATCATCAGTCGCGTAACCCTCGACTAAGTATGGAGGTTTTGGTCATCCGCCAAATTCATTCACATTTGTCTGCCCGAATCAAAGCTTCGATGTCCCCTGTTAGCTGACGTTTTCATGAACAAACTGGATACTAACCAATTGAGTGCGATCATTGAACAACTTACATTTTATAAACGCTATGTTGATATCTTTTGCGTCATGAACGAGAATTCTAACAGGAACAGAGTTATGACAGCTTTTAACTCAGCTCATGGCAGTATCAAATTCAGCAAGGAGTCAGACAACAATGGCAAAATAAATTTCTTGGATGTTGGCATACTAAGAAGAGAAGATGGTTCAATCCAACGAAATATGTACAAAAAACAAACTTAGAGAGGTCAGTAGATTCACTTTGACAGTTTCGTTCCGCTAAATCAAAAGCAAAGCCCCATACAATATCTGACGGGTAGGACGTTGAAGATCTGCACCCCTGACACTTTGCAAGCTGACCTAGACTTTCTATAAGAAATGTTCATGCAGAATGGCTACCCAATGCGTTTCAATCTGAAGGCAATGCAGGTAGTACAGTTGGAACTTAAACCACCGTTTGTAAATAATAACCTTGCTTTATCAATCTCCCTTTTAAGGGAGATCCCATGGCCGAAGTTGTCTCAAGAAAGCTTAGAGAGTCAGTCGGAACAATCTACCTTTCCACGCAGTGGTGCGTGAGTTTCTGTTAAACACCCGTTATCATGTCCCAACTCAAAGACAAACTTCCATGTTTGACAACCACCTGCTGTGTGTAGTCATTTGTTTGCTCGTGTCGAGCATCATACATTGGTTGTACTACAAGACGATTGTCTGACAGAGTGCAAGAACATCATTCTGCGTGGTTGAATAGTGTTGTGGTTAAAACAGCTTCAGGCGCGCTTTTTGTTCATTTGACCGACTCTAATCACTCCGTCAGTAAAAAAGATGCCTTTCAGATTGTCTACCGAGTGCCAAGGAATCAATCAAAAATGGTGAGATTCCGAATGTTGACCGCTGCCGAGGCCATTAGTATCCGATTCCGCAACCCTGACCCTTGCACTCAGAAGTTCGTAGGGACACGTAATATACCCTGACCCACAACTAATCAAGCCCACGATTTGGAACAGTGACTGTGTAAAAGATAACATAACCTCTATTGGCCGTTTTTCTGACTCACCCCAGTTACTGTTTTCATATTTATTGTGTTGTAATTAGCCTGATGATCAAACAAAGAAAACAAATCTTGTTCGCTACTTTGTCGTTCTCATGACCTGTGGTAACTTTACACGTGTTTGCATTTAAAACAGCCACGAATAAGGTTGGGATTTTTACGGTCTTCATCAGCTCCAATTCGTTTTTCCCATATATATACAAATGTTTCACGTTGCTGGTTTAACACGGTGTCAAAAATGATACACTATCTCATCGTGGTTGACTTTGATTTGTGTGTCTAATCGGCATGAAGAAATTCACGGTTTCAAATGTACGTTAACATTCGCATAACGGCGCAACGGCGAGTAGCAAAATACAGGAGTATAGCCCCATTGGTCATTGGATACCTGGTCGGTGAATACGTTTCAAAGTGGCCGTTGCCTGCATAGGTTTGTCTGCACTGAGTGGAAATCCAATGCATTCGATGCCCAAACAATGACGTGTAACCGGACGCGGGGTAACTGATGCTGAAGCGTCCAATGTGTCATTCAGAAAAACAAGAGGCGCATCATGCGATTTCCCGAGACGCTATCAGAGATGGACAGTTGCTCATCTCTCCTAACTCAAAAACAATTCGCAGCTGCCTCACTGAACGAACAACTACCCCAAACGGGGCAGGATTAGGTATTTGTGATGACTCATCCAGAATAACTGTTGTTCAGTCTATTCCAACACGATAAAGTCTCTAAACTCCATCTGTTTATTAGAATCACATGCGTTCCTTATATTGAACTTACATGTACTTGTGCTTTCAGAGTGCAAGACACGCTTGATGATTTTGACGTGAGTATTCAAATTCCTGAAGAGAATCAACTTTTCAACAGTTTTAAAACAAACACTCCCTTCGTTCAGTTGGATCGGAACCCCAGAAAATTACCATCATCCTTCATGGGATACATTCCCATCTCTGTGGCACCTGAGCAATACTCCACAACCTTTGATCTTTGGGTTTGATTATTGATTCCCTATTACCTTCTCAGTTGTTACTCACTTTTATTTACAATAAACCTTCGTACTCAGAGCTTGCCATCCAAAAATGTACTGTCTATATGCCCAAAGAGCTCCAGAAATAGGTTATTGAAAGAAGTGTTTTCGATCGGATCGACTATTTCAGAGACAGGCAGCCCCGGCAATAAAAAAAAACATTATTTAATGTCCAATGTGCTGACCAACTCGGGATTTTTAGTGCTAATACAAATAGCTGTAACAACGTCAGGTGCGGACTGAACTCAACAGTCAAACAGATTTCACTCACTTCTCTCGTCCCATAGCTGTGCTGTCCAACGTGATCAGATCCGCCCGAGTCAGTGTACGATTGATAACTGCCTGTTTCAGCCCAAAATGTCCGTCTTCAGATGGGGCGATCAATAGGCGATAATACAAAGGGGGACATCCGTTGCCAGGTAGAAAACTGGACAGGTTAAAAGTGACACTGGTCTGTTGGCGAAACAGATTGGGGACTAGCTGGACAGAGTTGGCAGCCTGTGGAGCTGTTCAAGATATACGAAGAAAACGTGGAAATATTGGTATTTGAAAAAAAACACGAAAACAAGTGAAAAATTTGTCCGATTCATACACAGAACCTTATACACGTTCTTATAAGACAGGTCGCCATCTGGAGTACGGGGCTAGGGCCTAAATTAGTATTTACTCTGACCAAAAACGTTTCTCCAAGTTTCAAGGGCTCATAGAGAGCAGTTGAAACGCAATTTACGGCAGACAGGAAACAGCAATGTGGTGCACAAGAAAAATATGTAACGTCGATCGATAAGGGTCAGCCCGAGTACGAATAAACGACATTAACCAGTCATCGTTGCAGGCAAGCAGATGGAGCTACAGTTCGTGATTAGCACATCCTTGAATGCGGGTGCAAAAGTTTTGACTTGTGGAACTGGCCGAAAAATTGAGCTGATCACAATTTCATAGTACACGGTCTACAAAAACTTATCAAAGAGCTGTGTATAGCAAACAGTTGATATCACAAACGTAAGTGCGGAAGCGCACGTACTAATCAACAGCAATAAAAAGCTCCTCAATGGAGTGAGCAAGATTTAACTTGTGCTTTCTATCAGCAATATTATTATTGTTGCATTTTGATAAGTTGTGATGGAGGATCAATTTTTAGAATGAGTGTTGATTTGCAGACAGAAGTGGAACTATCCAGTCCGTTTCCTTAATGGTTGACTTAATAACAAACACTAAGTCGATTACTAAATGCTTCAAAGCAGTAAACTTATGAAGGTCATTTACTACGAGTAGATCACATAACAAAATCAGAATGATGAATCGAGACGGCTGGTAAATAGACTGCCGCGCTGAAGATGAATAAAAAAAACTGAAGTATCGGTGCATAAATATGGGGAGGTGGAAGACAAACGCTCATAGCCCATTCACATTGGTAACAACATTAACTGTCAACTTCGATCGATGGGTAACACCACATTTGTAAGTCGACCTCTCGTTCACGACAAGTAAACGGGACGAGAAAGCCTACTACTTATATATTAACAAGTAGCATGGATAGGAAAGCCGAGGTAACCCTAGTTTTATCGGCAAAAACCAATGATTCATCCAAACACGTACCTGATCCCAAAGTTGTCCACGACGTTACATCAGTAAGTGAGCTGTTTCCCACTTTATTCGCTGCAAGTAACTGAAATTTCACGGTGGTAGCACAAGTCAAATTGGACAAATATTATGTGCGTTGATCTGCCGGCAATTGGACAGTTTCCTGAACTCCGTTGTACAGATTGGTCCAATTCAGATAGAACCACAAAATTGGCGCGTCCAATCGCTTTGAACCTGGTGAAAGCCATTCAGCCTGAATGCCTCGCAAGCTGGGAGTGAACTTGTGCCAAATCGGCTT
>LUCH01000019.1:0-25011 GCA_013368495.1 Paragonimus heterotremus | reverse complement strand
TGAATCCTACCCGAGAAAGTTTTACTTAATAGAGTGAACTACACATCAGCAGTACAAACACGCATAATTCAACGGTAGTTTTACGATACACAGTGTGGGCGCTGCTCTGAAAATTCAACCATTGTGGCCATTCGTCTACATGAATTTGTAGGTTGCATAATTCATAGGATGATGAGGTTGGTAAGCTGCTGGTAAGGCATTTGGCACTGGAAAGTAGGTAACACCCGTCGTTGGTTCGAATACAGCAGAGACACGAGCTTCTTACACGATGGTTTATTTAAATAAGCCGTTGTTCATTCACCTGGAGAAACTTTGGTCAGCTGAATGGATATCCTTAAGCGGCTAATCAAGAGATACACGTCAAACTCGTCGACTCTTCGCACACTGACACAACGCAGGATGATAGTTGATCACAGACTGAACCGCGAACCCAAATTATAAACAGATATAACCAAAAGCCACTATGTGCAGCCACATAGGCAGAAAGACCTAAACATCCAAGGACATTAAAACAGTTAAACAGAAGCCGTCTCTTCTTGTATGTATGCAGACGGTGTATAAATTAAATTAGCCGGTGACAACGGGCGTCAGTAAAGTGTACACCCATAACAAAACCACCGTCACATCCGTATCAAGCTCATGCACACAGAAAGGATGAACAATGCGTAGCATCATACATAGCGTCACGTTGAAAATGTGAAGCTGGTACATGATACGAGACAAATCAGGAGGGCAATTATGCCGAGATGGACAATTGTTGGTTCGTCAAACTTCAATTCACAACAGTGTTGTTCAGATCACCTTGGAAACGTAACGTTACCTATGTAAACGACTTCTGATGATAGTACGTATATCTATTTGTCGGAGTTCATAATCAGGGCATTAGTAAACAACACTCCAGTCATTAAAACGCCACACAATCAGCCGAGGGGTAATTCTATACAATTCAACAGGTGCTCAAACGATGAGTTTCCTATTGGCAGAGTTGCTGGATGGTTTTAGCTCGAAAACAGAGAAACCGATTAAATTACTAGTAACAATATGGTCGTAAAAATATACAATGAATGGTGAACAAGATAGTGAACAAAATTTATTGTTAGGCAACTTACCTTCAGAAATTTCTGGAAAGACAAACAACATGGAAATCAATCAAATTAAAATGAGTACGTTTGTACGTAAGAGTCAACAATTACAACATACATGCAGTAAGATTATACAAATTAATTACTATACAGTAACAGAGGGAATATACTTAGTATTGTGGTTCAGTGTTATGCACTATTCCGCCACATACTGTTAGGTTGTCTGACGTTAGATCACAGCATTTTAAATAAATTCGGTTCAATTCCGACGATTATTATGAATTCCAACAGGGAAGATGTCAGGATATCAAAACTTGGGCAACAGCATTTTTTAAAAAATGACAGGATATGGACCAATCAAACAAGAATCTGAATCGGTTTGTTTGTTCGCATGACATCTGAACAGATAAAAAGATATTCCACGTTGCTGTTAACGTCCATGACTCCTAATTGTGTCTAGAGTATACCATAAAGGAGGTGGTTATACAAAAATGTGTCGTGAGAAAAAAACGACACATTCAAACAAACAAATGGTGAGCAGAGGAGAGGAAAATGAGTTGTCACTAGAGTATAATCAGACATTTTTACCTAGTTAACTTAACATCGTTTTCCTATGCAGAAAAAATATCAGAATACGAGAAGAAAGTTTGATTCCAAACGAGGTTATCACAGAAGAGCATTGCTACTTTGTTGACGACTCCAACAACTTCAGCTGACTGGTCAGTTTTCTAATTCAATGCAGTAATCAATAGATATCCATGTACTCATACCTAAAAAGAGGCTGATAACAAGGAATAAGATACTGTTGGATAAGCCATATTGCAGGTTTTGTTGTAGTTTATGAGCATTGTTCACTTTTCAACATCTATGTCTACCCGCCTACAGTGCATTTCGATAATCACCTGTTTTTTTAAAAAAAATATATCTCGACGCTCATGCCGAACGATCAGTCAGTTGTGGCATAGATGAAAGTAGTAACTGAGGCCGTCTAACTGTGCAAGCTTAAGATGTACGGATGTGCAATCATGTCATTTTCCCAAAATCTAGGCGACTCGATCACTATAATACATGTATCACTTACGAGCCGAGCATCAGCTGCTCTTGCTCGGGGTATCTGATTCAGCCGTCACGTCAGTATCGAAGGCAGAGAAGAGTTCGAAACCGAGTCGCCAAAGTACTGCTTTACACTTAACATTGCGCCATACCTTAACAAACTCAAGTGTAATATTGTCTGAGACTGTCTGCTTTCGCCACATCAGGTATCGTAAATACGCACGAACGCTAAACGAATGAAAGCAGATGGTAAACGTCAGTAAAAGCTTGTGCGTACGATAACATTAAGATGAAATAAATGTGGTGCCCACTTCACTACTACTTAATTTGACAGAATATTGATGTCAAATCCAAACGTTTGTGCTTAGATCGTCATGCGAATAACGAGTCGCAAGTTCATCATAGTCTGTTATGACACGGTGACCGGTAATTCTGCAAGATTTATCAGTAGTCCTTTACAACGCCTTGGACAGTAAACATGGACTGAGGGACTTCGAGTTATTCACTGCATATGCTACCATGGATTGATGCCGTGAAAATTTTCGCATTTTACATTCGGCTCACATGTTGTTAGCCTGTTCGAGCTGAAGGAGAAATATTCGAGGTGGTGGAAACACAAATGTGAATAGCTGACCTCGACACTCCATCAAGTCACTTCAGTATCTGTACCCAACCTAAAGTTTGGTTTAAAACAGTCATCAGGAAATTGTCGAACCATTCAAGTTGATGAAACAAAACGGATGGTTAACACCAGAGTTCAGGAGCATGCGTGAATATATCGAAGCAACATGTTATAAGCACATGATCTTCCATTACCTGTAAAACACATATAGTAGAATCCACATTGGGCCATTTTTTAGGGTTCTAAAACCGCACACAACTTCTACAGTTTGAAATATTTTGGGCACCTGAAGACAAGTGCAGAAAAACAATGGATCGCAGCTTCACATTTTTCGTGGGTGTAGCCATAAGCATCACTCACATCCCAAGTTTATCTGTGCGCTCTTCATCTAAAAACGAACTGATTTGCATATTTTCAGAATTGTTGCACGATTAGTTACAGTTGACAAGAATGTAGGAAATGAATTAACAATGCAATCCTCTAATCTGAGTGGACAGTCAACTGTAAAACGCGTGAATAGTTGCAAGTAACCTTTGTCAACAGTGTGAACACTGATACAAAAACCTTCTCCAAAACAGGGTCAATCAAAAACAGCTTACCTTGTACGACAAGATCGTATGTGATGCTATCGGACACGGCGGAACACTCGTACTTGCCAGTGTGGGTCAATCTTGCATGTTTGATCAACAGAGTGCCGTTATCAAATATGTGAATACCGCTAAAACAGATTAAAAAACACAAAGAGAACTGTTGAGAAAAGTACGGAAAAATCATCATCTTCCTGTTAATCTGTTAAAAGTTAGAGTAATACACGATGAACTCGTTGATCGTACACTGCTATAATGTTTCATTTTATACGGGAATGGTATAATCATGGATAACGGCAGACCAAGGTACAAAGTTCAAGATTACAATCGTTCAGTTACGTCAAAATTTCGGGCAACAGATTAATGGCAACATGCACATTCACGACATGTTGGAAGCGTCTTTGTGAGACTGATAACAGGTCACGCAAAATTATATTGTAAACATCGCATGGATGAGGTTCGGTGGTCTAAACTGTCACCCAATATTCTGTAGTTTTGACATACATATTTACAAAAACAGACTGGCGACAATCTTTAAATCTCATGTGGTACGAAAAAAACTCGTCCGGGATTTTTCATCCGGAACCGGAGGTGTTAAGTGTGGCTTAAATCTAGACATCGTGACAGTGAGACAAACTTTCAATAAAGCTATTATGACAAGAAGGTTTTGCACCATAATGAGGGTTTGTTTGAGATCGTTGCCTTGTTCGAAGACCTCTTGACCTACGTTGTAATATAGAAAACAAGACGTATTGAGTTATGTGTCTCCATGGTCAATAATTCCCCAATAAAACCAGAGCCCCACAAACGCAATCCTTGACTAAGTATACAAGAGTTCATGACTTGCACGCTGATTAGATTGTCTGAACTGTGTACTCTATGACAACAGAATGCCAACAGACTACGTAATCGTAGACCAATAATGATACTCACAGGAAATGAAAGTCGCACTTAATGAAGCCGAGGCTTAGAAACCAAAGATCGATACAACATATGAACTTTTTTATGTAGCGAAAGTGAGTCATAACGCAGTGTTACTCCAACGTCAACCATATATGAACCATGATCCTAAACCAAATACCTGTGTACGAAACCGTGTATATTCTCTGGAACACACATGGTTGAAAAAAGGCCATCCTCTTGACTCATACAGTGATGGCTTTTGGATTGTAAGAAAACATTTGGACTAATTACAGCATCCACTCCCCTAGAGCGACCAATTTTTGAGTCCCCAAGTTTGGTTGTTGCAGAGGAAGGGACATTGTTTGATTGTGTAACTAGGTATAGCTGACCGATGAGTTATACCTGTCAGTTCTGTTAAATACGATTACTTGGGGATAGATGTATCGGCAAATCTAAAGAATTATTCATTCAACAACCAACCAACACAAAAATGGAAACGCACAATAAAGATAACACTTTCTCCCACAACAACCTACGAACAAGAGCCCACAAATATTTTGTTCAATAGAACGAAACGATTTTTTAGTGTTCCTACTGTACGTCTCATGTCCTGAGGTGGTGTCAGGACCTCGTCTAGCTTAACCAATAGGAACCACCCATAGGATTCTGCAGAAAACACCTATTTACACTACAGTATGCACACACCGTTGGACGGTTTGGCTAGGAGATTGGATACACCGGCTCACTCTTACGTTTCTTCTACATCTTGTGGAACTTGTGTGAAACCCCTGCCTAAGAAGACAGAAGTTTGTTGATGTATCCGCACGTACTCATTGATCTTCTCGAGGTGTTCGCTATCATACTGATATAGATTACAGTGTACATGAAAGCAACCACAATGTATCATTGCCTCCTTTGTCTGTTAATGATCATACTGTTCCTAGCACGGTGCTTGGTGACACTACTTGTGCAATGAGGATCGCCGTAAGTTGTCACCAACACCAATGCATGTATAGGATGAATCCTCTGCACACTCCTGATGTTCCGCCCAACGTTACATAGCCAAGGATAAATGGCACATATAGACCTTTACAAAGTAGATATAATGTTGACCGGTGTGTTTAAATTAACATGATCCACCTCATATCGAACTGGCTCAAAAAACAATGATGTATATGAAGAAGTTGGCTCCGATGACCACCAGTGAAGGAATGGACAACTGGTTCGCATTTGTTAGTTAACATCAGTATCAAGCATTTTGAGAAATAGAACTCCCCATCTACGAACAGGCGTTACAAGTATGTACTAGATCACAGGATAGCAGTCGCCGGGGTTGCATGTAGGCATGTGAGTTAAATGCCTTTTCTCATAGGTTGTAAACATCTGACTGACCTGTAAGTAGACATAATTGGGTCTCCTCTAAATTAGCGAATCTGCCAAACTACTTATTGGTAACACGATTTCCATATTAAACAGTGACGGTGAATTCCAGCGTGAACTGTTTGAGAAATCTTGCCAAGACAGTCGATTCCCTGAAACACTTGGTGGATTCAGTGTGAGACGGCGGGATTTGTGGAAGACTGAGTCTAAATGTAAATGCTTCGAGCTCTCGGTGTGGTTTCGTAGCTCACCTGATAGAGCGCTTGTAACGTTTGAGCATGTTGTTTCTGTCACTGGTTCGAATCCAGCCAAAACCCAGATTTTTCACAAGTGGGTCTTTTCTAAATTATCAAATCTACCAAACTACTTATCAGTAAAATAGACAAGTGTCCATCAAGGAACGGAGGGGTTTGGGAAAACACGTTTGTAAAATATTGATCCCAGCGAGTGTGCGGTGATCTGATGCATAGGTAACTGTGCTACTGTGTTGACACTTGCTCACAGGTCGTGGATTCGAGTTTCCGGCATGTGCGATGTTGAAAAGATTCACTAAAATTGAGATAGGTGCCCACCACTCCTCTGGTGGACAATGTGACGGAGCGTTTGCAAAATCTCGCTTTCAACTCTTTCTAGTACTGTGATGGATGGTTGCTCACCAACAGATGAGCTACACATGTTTGATTACTCTTAACGTATGAAAATAAAAGAAGATACGAAGGTTATAAAATGTAACTCAGCTGACGTAAATGTTTTTGTGAGTCCCCATCTCAGGTCGACGGTAACACATGACGTCATGAACTAGTGAAAAGGTTTGCCTAGCCAACCATGAAAAGTTTGTTGGTTCGGAACCTGTTTCGATTATCTGTTTAGTTAGCATACAGTGGAGTGTGTTAGCTTACGACAGTGTGCATCATGATAAATTGGAGACAGCGATCTTTGGAAGGAGTAGCAGACAAACAGTCAGTATATGAGCTAACGTGTCAACCGGGTGCAGAAGATTGTGGTCACGATCAATCAACTGAACTATCGGATCATGTTCGTTTGTTTTCTCCTCTTGCATAAACAGTATTGAGCTCCTCCTCAAAAAGGATAACTATCCCTCCAAATACCTCGAAAATGTAAAGTGAATTAATATGTTTCATATTAATTCGCAAACCAACAAACAAAAGCAATCTTGCATTTGACTCACTCCAAATCTTCTTGAGGATAAGTCCACCTCGGTTGATAGCCTCCAATCACGAGACAGTCCATGGTAACACGCATTTTGTTTTGTGCCACAATCTTCCCGCCAATGGAAATTATACCCATAGAGGCTGACGGACGAAAACACGAGGGAAGCAGACAAGAGTCAAAACAAGGAAAATAGCACGAGGTTTCCAGTTTATGATTTAAAAAATAATGTCGATTTTGCATGTTTGATTAGGAAAGTATAAACACGACTTCGAAGATATGGGTCTTCAAGGAAATGTCGTGTTTCTCAACATTGCAAGGGGAACAGTTTAAACATGGTTCATTTGAACGTTCCAAAATGGGAACCAATGTATCTTCGATCTCCTATTTGCACTGTTTAGAGAAGACAAGCTGACATAAGAAATGACAAGTGAGGAGTGCAATGAGCAGTATTTAAGGATGCTGACATCAAACACTAGTGCATACAATAACTACGACAGGGAGGAGAACCAGATGTCTAATTGAACAAGTTAGCCAACTGCAAAAGAGTATTCGCGCTGAGCTAAAAAAGAATTAGTTCAAGTTGAGGAGTTTCAGTTAGCCATTTAGATATTTAAAAAATTGCTTCATTTTGTTGTAAATTTGGTACTGACGAACAATACGAAATGATTGCATTTATTGGTTTTCGTGTTTTAACGCTTTTGTTCACATTTTAACTGTTACCCGTTTCTTATTTTGTTTTTCTCACTTTTCAACTTACATATTTAACAAGTTTACAGATGTTTCATGTCTGTAACATGAAAACGTTCAATGGTATTCTGTCCCACTAGTGAAATACATGCAAAATTCAACTGATCTGGTGATCATCCGGACCATTGTGGTGAGTCCCAGAAATCTGCGAGCCGCGTGACACAAATGTGGTGTGATATTGTCCTTTTTCAATATCCATCACTATGTTCCATTAATAGATTACTACAAGTGGTTCGCGAGTAGGTCTCTTAATTTGAAATACTCCTTCTGTTTATAGTGAGACTTACCAATCTACTGCACATACGGCAAAAACGGAACACATGCTGTACATGAAAACGAAAACTAAATAGACGTTACAAACGTCGGGATGTCAGGACCAAAGGCCCATCAAACTCGTTTTCCCTAGGATTATAACTAAGATGTAGCCGACAGTGAGACGCAAAGTGACTGTGTTGTGTAGCCCATGGTTTTGTGTATCAGAGAACGGTTGAACGTCAACCTTGAGCTAATAGAAGTGAAACAAGCCGATGGATTGATCTGAATGGCTCAAAACAGCCTTTAACAAAGGAAGTTGTTAACTTTTAAAACTAAAACGACTTACGATTATCCATCGGTCGAACCGGACCAGTCCAAGCCTTGTGCCCTTCAAACTGGTTGACAGCTCTAACAGAGATGTTATATGGTTTCTGTTCGACCAAACCTGTCAAGTATATGAGGAGAAGAAATTTGACACCAAAATTACACGGATGGGACTCAAGAAAAACTTAATAGGGAAAAATGCAGAATAGACCCAAACAACCAACCCCAACCTCTCACCTCACCTCCTTTCTGCTGTCTTGCCGAAGGGACTTACCACAGTATGTGTAATGATTGCTTGGGCTGGATAAATCCGGCCGAACACATGGGCCCTTGGACCGTTCCGCAAAAGGGACAGTCGACAAGAAATCGATCGTGCCATCGCGACTCGTCTTTGTTAACGGGATCGCTTCAAGGCAGTATTGTCGAGTAAGACCCTGTGGTTTGCGCGGATGGGACCAAGAAACGACCAGACATGTGGCGTTGACAGGTTTAGCCTTCACGTATTCTGAAGTGGAGAACGAAAAATGTTTAGTCAGTTGGTATGTTCATTCGTTCAGGCATGCACACCAAAAAACGGGTCAAATTTGTTGTCACGATTTGCTTGCACTCCCACGTTTTCTCTCGCACGCCCGTTTCGGGAACTTTATAGATTTGAAGACCAAGAAAGCACGATCACTATATTTGTCATGAAGAAATCTATGGACACAGTAGATAGTCGGTGCTTTGGAGTTACAGTGTTTATTACGATCAGTTCACCATGTCAGCCTGCTAGGTTTTCGATTGACAAGTTAACAGAAGAGCCAGGTAGTTCGCCTTAGATTTCCATCAGAGTGCATTTTCGACTCATTCATTTGAGTGGCAATTCAAATTGGGTCATGTCAATTTTTGATCAATCCCAAATGTGTGTGATGTGGTTTTGTTCCAGTGAAAGGAATTCTGTCCCGCGTTTCTTTCACGATATCAATTACTCTCACTAGATACGAACAGGATGGGTAAAAAGTGCATGATAAGCATCTCGTCTGATTGCCAAACTGTGAGTTTTTGGTTTTCACTCCTCAGAAAATACTGCAATTCGTCTGCCCAAATTAATCCGTTCCATTTTTCCCTGTACAATAGGTAACGTCTTGTTATCGTATTAAGTCTCACTTTTTGGAGGTTAACTTTTAACAGAAGTACGACTTTACAGGACCTGAATCTTAGGTTATTTTCGTTAAATCACATTCGAAATGTTCGTATGAAGATTGAGAAGTGAGGTTGTTTGTGTAGGGTAGGTTGGTATTCAACAGGATCAGATTTCCTGTTCTCAATAGCCTTCTGAAACGTTTGTTGCACCGACACCTGGATAACTAATTCCCCAGGACAATTTTTACGAAGCCTCTAATCGCATTCAACCGATCAACTCTGAGATTCTTCTGTTCAATAGTTCGACAATGTTTTTCTGTATTTCGTTAGTCTATCAGAATTCTGTTTGTGCTGTGAATTGAACGCCAATCAACTGTCAAGACAATATATAGAACCATGACTGAGTTGCATGTAAAGTATTTAACTGCAATTATGAGCCATTCTCAATTTAGCTCTCGACATACTCAGTCAAAAACATCTGTGACTGACGCGAGAGAATAAGGGAAAATGAGTCAAGTGGTCGAACGGCAAGAGTCGAACCGCACTCAAAACGTTGATGTGATTTAGAGAAGGGGTATTCTGTTTGCACAAATTCACACACAGTCGCTTTGAAGTTAGCGTTTGGCGTAACATTTTAATACAGACTGAAACCCAATGGTACAGAAGAATAAACAGAGGTATCAGCCTGAAAGAAAATACATCAGAAGTCAATCACCCCAAGATCAACAAATTTATTAGCAGCCTGTGAAAATAAGGCATTGAAAACTAATGGATCGTTACCTTGCCCATGGACGAAGGTGACGCCACCGTTGAAGAGGAGTATCTTGCAGTTAACGACTATAGAAAAATATATAAACTTAACGATGTGCAATATTATTTTTTGCACAACTACGTACATTCGGGAATCTATGTGCATGTATCCATAAATACGTGTAGGCAAAGGTTGTTCTGGGAGTATTTTGAAATTGTTTTGCAATTTGGATAAGACCCAAATAGAAAAAATGCGAAATTCGGCTGGATTCGAATCAGCGACAAAAACAGCATACCAGAACGCGAAATGGGGTAAAACAATACGATAATGTACTATTTTAAAAACCCAATATATTTTTCAACAACCGATGAAATGTGACATTTCAAGCTCTACTTTTTGGTAACTCCTTGACAGATCACATTGAGGATAAACTTCTGAGCACACCGAAGAAAAGCTTACCAAAGGCTTCACGGCCCATATTAGTGAAATCGTAATCGATCTCAAGAGAAAGAAAACTCTCACAGAAGAACAATTCAAATGCTTTAGACTCTTCTGAAGACCAAAACCACAACCACATGGACCTAGCTAAAGTCCACAGAGACCAGGTTTTATTCCATCCACCGTCAAGTTAATCAAATTAACGCCTGAATTAGAGCGTCACCTACAAGACGCCAGTCATGATATGAACAGTTCATTTGATTTCCTGATTCCGGACAGCTTTGTGTAGATTTGATTAGAGTTCGAGGAAGTCAGAATCAACCAACAAAATGCGCTTTACCTCAGATGATGTTTAGGTCACACTTGAAATTTTCCAAGCATCCAAATGATTGCTTGTTAATCCGAATTATGAGGTACCCCTCATCTATTTTATTGTACTATGCAATCGCACTGTTTCAAGCGTGAAACAGAAAAGAAACAATCGTGAACTGAAGGATTAAACTTCTCTTCTTCCTTGTCTGATTGGCTATTAACTGTTTCCCAAAGTTGAGTGGCCAGGTCTTTCGGGTGAACGTCACTCATAGTTGAGAGCGGTTTTTGCATTCACATAAACCTCTTGGTTATGAGTAATGCCCATTCCTGACAACATTATGAGTTGTTCGAAGGATACAAGAAATTTAATACACGAAAGAAGTTTCTTTCGCCCAACAAACAATACCTACCAGGAGCAGCTGGTGGTGCCTCTTTGGTTAAACAAACCAAACGGACAGAGGCTGGACCACGACCCTTGCGATTGCTAGCCGATACTTGAATTGTATAGTTCGTATAGGCTAACAATCCCGCCAATGTCACTGTGGTTTGACCTTCCACGATTTGATTGACTGAACTCGTTTCATCTGCACAAAAAAGGAACAACATAAAATGTATAAGCAGTTATACTCAGAAAAAGTAAACGTGGATAATTTTGATATATAGAAAAAGAAACTGTGTACTAATCAATACCCCTCAAATACAATATACACCTCTGACAAAATTACACTTTAGTGGGTAGGTGCACCAAATGAACGCTTTCCCAGGTATACACAACGATAATTGTGGCAGCTCGAAAGTATATTATACGATAATTACCATAGGTCTCAACCAACGCTAAACGACACCGATACGCGAAGTTAGCTAGGGAGGTTGAGGATCCGACTGTGGAGCGCGCGAGAAGAGTATATGTGGCCCTATTGGTGCACATAGGCCGACAAGCATGCAAACAAACAAACGCGATCGCACGTATCAAGCAGACGGCAGACAAAGATCCTCAAGATCTTATGTACAATGTGAACTAAGATTTTGTGAAGAATTTTACACATCATACAGCAGGCAGACTGGGGTTATCTCCAGGTCACTACAATACGGTCACTTCATCTTTAGAAAATATCTTAATTATTCCCAAGTTGACAGAGGTCACTATAAATAAAGCAGTTAACATAATTTTGGCTCCATGCGCTTAACAGATGACGAATTATGCACAGAAATTGTGCGGCCACATGAAAAAATCGTTAGATGTGTGAGGAATAAGTACGATATAATTCTACCACGCCCTTTCAACAATTAGCTACACCAACTGAGCACACACCCGACGGGAGATTGAGATATGTTGGAAAGTGTATCAACTAACAAATTAGGCAAGGAAAATTGCACAACGCCGTTTGATCCAAACTGGTTCACAGACATCATCATCTATGAGATTGTGAAAAGTTACAAGTTGAATGGAACATTAGCTGTTCGAAGTGAATTTGAAATATTTCGATCCACATTGCCTGATGTAGATTAATTCAGTTTCAGGTGAATGGTTCCGTATTGTTTCAATTAGCTAATCACATTGCATCCGTGCAATCGAACAGCTGTCTGTTTAAACTCTATCTGAAATGCTTTTACCTGTTCGCCTGTTAACGTTCCATAATTTGATTCGGTGTAACGTCATGTCTATCATATATGGTAGTTGCGTTTGATTCACCTTCTGTCCTGGTTGTCTTTTACGGTGATTGTTTGCCATGTATAATTGGAATCCATGTAGTCTAGCTTCTGATTCATCTTCAATAAACGGTAACGACCACATCTTCTCTTTCTCGGGTTGGGAATCAAGTCGTACGACCAAGTACGTAATTGTAGCACGGACAATCAAACGATATGCTATAACTCATTAATGCTCACGTCCTAGCAATCGCCAGCAAATCTGGGCTTAGACTGTATGCGGACGAGCGACAAAATAACATGACTACACGCGGTAAACGTTCTATCAGCTGAGTTACGAAACCACGCCGAGAGCTGGCGCTGTATATACCACCGTTCAAGTAATTTCTTTTTACTTCAACAACGAAGTTTAGTTTAGCGTCCGTTACACATTTCCTGTACGGTTATTTAAATTCTGGGAGCACTCCTTATCGCATTAGAAATTAATACTAATATCTATCATTCTACTGAGTTTGATAAAAATTGGCTTTCTCAAAAAATGTACCTTTCGACATTCGTAGTGTACTGTTGAATCAAGTTCCCTTAAGGCTCAACAATCACAGTTCGGACAAAATTCATCCACATCAGACACACTTGATGTTGAAAGATCAACCACCCATGTCAGCTGACTATTTCAATTGCCAGCCTTGAGCGAAAAGTTCATCCAGTAGGGAACGTTGATGGCTATGTGAAACTGCGCTTGGTCTACTCAACAAGAGGCCAGTTTAATCTGGATCAACACGTTAGACTTTGGAATCCACATAACAGTTGGTCAGTCGTCCTCAGCAAAGTTTGATCACCATAAAGTAAATTTTACCTGATCTGTGACCCAATTCAGCGGTGGATCTATTCACTGTGAAGACAGAACGCCTCTGACAACTTTGTGTACATCACAACGAGAGAAACTGAGAGTTTACACAATATTGAACATAAAACGTTATAAAGAGTAAGATATTATGATAGAAATTGTCATTATCACTCATATACATACATGGAGAGAATGACAATTGTGATATTTGATGCATGCACTCATAACAATGTACGCTGTCATACTGAAACCACAATGAACAGTGTAACGACCGGGAGGTGATTACGTTAGTGAAGCACGGACCAAATGTTTATCAACTCTGTAATAAAATCAATGACCATTACTGTTTTGTAAATCTTACCTCCGTAAACATTGGCTGCAAAATAGCTGACATGGTATTCCGTCAGAATGCCGTTGATAGTGTCCGGGTGAGGAGGACTCCAGGACACCGTGATGCTGTGTTGTTGGGAAGCACAAGTAACATCTGCGGGCGGGGCTTGGGGTACTGCGTAAAAAGAAATTGAATAGTGAAAGCAGATCTCATTCAATGATCCTCTTTAGTTTTTAAAATAAATTCAGTCGATGGATCGATTACACTTAATGAGATTACTAGCAATATTGGCATTGTGTCCACAAACTGTGAAGCTGTAACTGCATATGAGTGAACGTATTGAAGACGACGAAAACCGATGAATGATCGTCTCTGAATGGTTCATCTTGTTTCAAAATATGGAGACAAAGACCATCGGAGAGAAAAATGCACAATGTCTGTTATCTGCGTCATTGATCACACATCAAGTATCCATGGTGATCAAAACAATCTATTAAGTATATGGTGCGGACAACTCTGAAACAATGACATATAGATCCGTTCATTAGAACGTCCTAGTTATATTCTCAGTGTGTTGAAAAGTGTCTGCTGTATCGGAGGGTGATTGATATGGTCATCAAGAGTTTGAAGAAAATGTGAGACGATCAGATAACAACGTACATATAGTCTATGAAAGCCCTGATGGCTCAATCGGTTAGGATTGGGGTTATTGGAAGTCAGGTTAGGAGGCTTAAAACTAACTTTATTGTAGATTTCAACTTTCGCAAACACAACAGTATGCCACAAACAACAGTATATCTGCATCCATAAGATTAGTGATTTTCCCAAGTGTCAATATAACGCACCAGTATTTTCTTTCCTCCATCTAACAAAAATGATGATTATCGAGAAGACAAACAAGAATCTGAATGAGATATAAAAAAACTGGTTGTGTCAGGAACTAAGAGCATCCAACGGTACGACGGAAACCAACGAAAGAAGTTTTGCTCTAGATTCTCCGAAAAGCATGTATAATCGAACTGTTCAATCAGAGCATAAACAGACTGATTTGTTTCGTTTTCAGTTCTAACACCCTTAGAAATTGGGCGCCGCATGAAAAACAAGGTGGTCTGCATATTGGTAATTGGTTTACAGAAGGGATCTAAGAAATTGGAGCTCGAGCCAACAACAATGTTTGATACTACCAAATCGAATGAAACAAGAAATGTCTCTTAGAAAAGTCGCGACTTTTGTTGTTTTCTAACTAGCACGAAATCAATACCAGAAAGACCAATCTAAGACTATGAGAATACAAACATATGAAAACCTTGCTCCTTTCATGCTTGCCAAGTTTGGACTTCATCGCTACTGTACCAAATTTCATGCAGCTAATGGCAAGTGGTAGGATGTGTTGGATTCATAGGTGGTTTACCTATTAGAGGAGGTTGAGAAAGCTCATACACATCTGACTCTGTATCAGACGGTTTAGAAACGAAAGACGAACCGTAAGAATGTTTCAGTATCAGTGGGTCAACAATAAAACGATTGCGAAATATAAATTCAGAAATTATTAAACGGAACAGAAACTGTTTATCAAGCGTACAACAATCGCAGTACAATATACCGCACACAACCGCTGGCTAGCATCAACAACGAGAGGCTGAGATTATCTTCAGCCTAGTGTAATGATTCTGACGATCAAGTTATCAAGTTATTCCGTCTAGTGTCTCGAATAGTCACGTTTGTGCCAGTCTGAGTCAAGTATGTGCCTAAAATCAACTACCAATGATGCGATTACGATAGACGATGGTAGACTGCTCCAGATTGGGTACACCCGGACGCGAAAAGGGTGTTACCTGAGAGTTATCCCTTGGCGGCTTCTTCGTTAGATACAAGTATTTTTCTTGAAGAACGTTGATATTCACGAAAGATTCTATGTAATAAAACAAAGTCTCCTATAATACGCCAGTGGTATTGCATTGAGAACGGCCCTAGTTTACGCAATGTAGATATAAAGTGGTATCATAGCAGGTTTCCAGTTCGACGATGGATCGATTTCACCGAGTTATGTGAACCAAACTGTATGGTGCATCGGTACAAAAGTTGAGCTAAAAAATGAACACGACCGAAAATGGATCGCATGTCATTTCCATAACTGGAAGAAGAAGCGTAATGTGTTGAATGATGAACTGGGAAAGTTTTTAAACAGAAGAGAACCGAAACTCACAATCTTCCAAAGTTCGTGCTTGCGTGAACGCCGGTGGTGACGAGCCTTTGCTGTTCATTGCAATTACGCGAAAAGCGTAGGCTGTAAATTTCGGCAGGCCGGTAATTTCATAGTCTCGTTGGCGGAGTACTTTTGCACACTGAATATGCCCGTAACGTCCCCGCATTGTGCTGCCTGTGCTGCTCACGAAGAAAAAACACGAAAAGGCGATAAGTGACATGCCAAGGAAGATCACAATAGCAAGACGGTCATGGATTTACAGGATAGTAAGGTAAACAAGTGAATCAAGAAATCGGGTGACAACTATCGGTTCCGTACCTTCCAGACATATGATCAACTGATTCGTCCGGCCACGTCAACTGAGCCAGTTCGGTGGTGGAGAAGGTGTCGTTCACGCGTTGCCTACAAACCCAATATCGGTCGATGTTTCCATTCATATGTTCCGGTGCAGGATTCTCCCAACTGACCACAATCGTGTCTGATGCCGTCCCGTTTGCAAACAACTGACGAACAGGGCCTCCCGGTTCTGTATTGATGTGCGAACAGAAAAAGACAGTAAGTCCGAAAGGGAGCAATCAAAATTCATGATTGATCCGCAAAGATTGTTTGACTTTTGTATGGATGCGGTTTAGTGAGAAATATGGATAGTGGTTTTATGTTTCATTGAACAATGGTTTTATGTCAGACTTAAGCACCTCGATACCTGATTGACAGTTAGATGTACAGCTGAATTATTTTGTACCGTTCACCCTTCTGAGCAACGTATCCTGCTGGATGAATCCAGACATTCCTCTCCGCCAGAAAACGTATAATACGGCCATGACAAAATTTAAAAAGATATAAAAACTGCGAAGCAAATAAAATAAACGGGCAACTTGTGAGTTCAAATAGTGAAAGATGAGAAAATGATCTTTACTGCTTACAAATCAATCGGAGGGCTCAGTAAAGTGTTCGCTCACTGGGGAAAACTATGTGATCCGGTCCGTATTAGTAAAATGAAAGCATACTCCCATGCAACACACATGCTCTCTGGTTCACAGCATTCTATTGTGTGCGTCAAAAGTACCCACCCGGTACAGTAGATATGAAGCTGCCGGTTTCAGACAAAATATAGCAATCTTGCTTCTACCTAAGCAATTGTACCACGAGTTACAGTCAACTCACAAACAGTGTCAGTCTTTAGGGTGACTGGTGGAGTAGTACAAAAGGAGTGAACTTTCAAAAGCGATAATTGTAACGTAAAGTGAGGGACGCAATGCTTACGCAAGTATCCATATCACATGAACGACGAATTGCACGTGTTGACCACAACGTCAAAAAAACCGGTAAAAACTGAATGGCCCTGAAGAACAATAGTTCACACCCATATAATAACGGGTACACCAGTCATGAATACAATTCGTACCCAAACAGTTAACGATCACAACAAAACAGAGTAGATGCTCAGTAAACGATCGATGAGACACGCACGTACAAAGTTTAAAAAATGTAACTGATGTCTAAAAGAAGTAGTACAACTTTAACAATGGCCCACAAAACCGCGAAATACTATTTGATGATGTCAATCCGACCTGTCCTATAAAAGCGTCAATATTTAGGCAGCGTACCCAATATTGTATACACAGCTTATTAAATAACTGTGGACATACTTGTGTTAAACGCAATGACAGAATCCTTACATGTTTCTAAATGACTGACTAGAACGATAGCGCATCCGGAAAATGAACCGAAAGAACACCGACATAAATCGAACTCGTTAACTGACAAACACTTGTTGGTGGCCAGCCATCGCATTGATCTTGAAGGTTTACTTAATATTTGGATGCACCATAAAAACCATGATCTATTGAAGTTCGTCAAAGCGATTACTATCGGTTACGCTGTCTGGTTCATTTGTGTGTAAAAATGACTAACGGCAATGCTGAGTTAACTATGATAAAGATTATGTAATTGCACGATCTTCAATGTTTCAATCAAATTAGCTCGAGCCCTAATTTGTTTCACTTGACGGCCCCGTTTTTATGTACTCATTATGATTGGTAGGATTGCACGAGATAACTAGATCACCTTGCAATGTAGGTCACCTAATTTGACTGTTTGCGGGCATTAATGAAACTCAGTATTATCCCTTCCAGGTGTCTACTCAGAATATGACACAAACTTACGATTTCTAAACATAATTTACAACTCTACTTAATCACTAAGCACTGACTTCGAAACAGCTTGACTTTAAAAGGCATTCATGAACAACACGTTTGTGTCCTTCAGTTTCCCAGAATGAGTACACTTAGAAAAATGCACGTTCTCAGTTCAAAGTGTTTAACAGAGTGTGACTAACTGGAAAGCTAACGACCAAATATGTAACTGCAACAAGAATGTAATTTATCAACGAATCCATTCAGATGGTAGAAGACCTCGTCTCTTTCTCCCTCAGCGTGTATGGCACGTACACGGATATATGAAATATGAAAGCTTATTGAAATTTCACGGACATTTTCAACTCTGTTTGGTAAATCGCAAAGTGGTTTTCATGCTCGAATGTGAATAGGTCCGGTCGCGGTCCAATATCCGGAACGACCACAATGCGGATGTGTATCTGCCAATGAGACTGACAAGATGATGATCACAGACAGTTCATTCCCTATGAGAATAGTGGGTGCACGAACAAACAACAACCGAACTTTAGACAGGTATGGTCGCGTTTATCTGACAACCAAGTGAATAGATGAAAGAGCGGATGGATTGAAACTGACTAAGACCATGTTCCAGGACGATGAACAAACTCGCATCCGATCAAAATTAAGTCTTATTCGATCATAATGGGATGGACGACTGAATACGCAGTGAGTCATGATCACAAAAAAGCATAACCACAACATACGTAAACAAACTCACTCGCTTCTTGTGTGGTTAACGGAAGCACACTTTCCTCGCTCGGACCCACATCGTTGATCGCAACCACAGTGATGCGATACATGGTGTACGGTCGTAGTCCGGTCAGTTCGACGTGACGTTGATGCTCATCTAGATCCAATTCAGTGATATTGGACTGTGTGTACCGAGGGGGAATCGCCGGAGAAAAGCAAACAACCCGGTAAGATAGAGAAAACGGGCAGATTGAAGAGTAAGCAAAGAGAATAACACACAAACACACGGGTCGGGTAGAATGACCTCTGTACCTAGGGCTGATCTAGTGACGACGTTAAGGTTTAACTGTACCATCGCTTGTCTTGCTTTATAAGGCACGGTGTCTGAGTCAACCACATATAAACACTGTTCAAATCACGGTCTTCGTAAGCAGACGTTCTACTGACAAGCTCTAATAGGAGCGAAACTGCAGTCTTGTGATCCTTTTCGAGAGGGAACGGCCAAAAATTCTGATTGGATGAGGAAGCTTCAATCGAATGAGTGTTGTCCAATTTAAATCAACTAAATCACCGGCTACTTATCAGTAGTCAACGTATTGCTCAGTGATTTGAATTTGAATAAGTCTTGATAGTGGGATCACGGACCAGAATCGACAGCACAGTTAGTGTCACCTCTCGATGTGGTCCGAGAACCTCAATGGTACTCGCAAGCGAATATGTGATAATCCGGTTTCGACTAACATAAGGTCAATGGTGCAGTGGATAACATGCTTTTTTAGCCGTCGTCTCGTCCTCTCACACGGCACATCACGTGACAAGCCTAAGATTAAGTGACGCCCACTGTCCCAACCTGTGCATGTACACTCACACATCCATCGACCCGAAAACCTTCTTTCACGTCGGAACGCACGCACGCACGCGCACGCGGTCACCAACTACACACTCAGCCAATTGGAACGCTCCAACTGGATGTGATTCGGTGCGGTCAATACTCAGGCACACGTGACGTGGTTGGACCCGGATCGGAACAATGAACGACAAAACTGGATAGGACAGGACACGGTCCGGATGAGCACCACTGAATTAGGCTTGAACACCGATCCCACCAATAAAGATCCAAACTATTTGATTTAACCTTTTCATTGACTATCGTTGAGATATCGTTATTCGTTAGTGGGTACTCAAACTATCACGCCTAAGAGTTCCGCTACACTTTCTTCAAGGGAACATGAATCGGAGTCCAAATGCTGCTCACGACAAGGATATACAATGCTAGTAGGCTCCAACAAGGGCGAAGCTCACGTTTAACGTTTCCTTTCAAAGAGGGCTGGCTGAAAAAATCATTCTGACTGCAAAAGGCTACAGTCAAATGTGAGTGATGTTCAACTTGAAATTAACCAAATTCTCGACTACTCATGAGTAACCTCAAATAGATTTATTTGTTAAACAGTGTTGCGTATGTAGAAATGACTTAGAGGGCTAGAAAATCATCATGCTAGTTGGTGCCCTACCTTCATCTGAATGGCGTAGGCGGCAAATAATTCTTAATCTGTCTCCAACTATGCGCGCTGTTGGTAGACTGTTTGGTAAGGCTTTTCGCCCCAAAGGGATCACTCAATGTCATAGTTGTCATTCCGATTGGGAAACCGACACAGCTAACAAGAGTGTATCGATCATTGTAATGATTGCAACGATGATGCAATCAAAATCGATAACTTCACTTTCATTAAGAATAAAATGGTTTGAGTATAGTAAGTAAACTGACTTACTTTCAGAAGCTTGTGATCTTCGGATACTTGAGTACGACTCCTCTTATTTAGGAGGCCGAGCAACAAGCAAAGATTGTTTAATGAGACTAGCATACCTGTCTCCAAAGTTGAAGAGATGGTTGTATGTTAATAAGTAAACTTGACGACTTGTAATCTGGGTGGTCGCTAATCGCACACACATGGATACACCCGTACACAGGTTAGAACGCAGTGGTGTTACGCCACACTCATCTCTCAGCATCAAATCATCTGTGAGGTGAAAGTGGCAGTAACGTCACTTACCAACCGTAGAACACTGGTCTTAACACTGAGACGATAACCCTTGAATCAAGTCATAAATCCTGCATGACTGCTTGCTGGCAATTCAGCGATTATTGGATTCTTGGACACCCGTCAATAGTCAGAAGACTTCACATTCATTGATCAACGAGCATGCCAAGCTCATAAGCCCACAAACAATGCTTGCACGATGGCTCACTAAAGTTAGATACACGTTACTGTTGAGGTAAACGTCGAGGTGACAGTCGAGAGGATAAGTTGTTCATCCGTGTTCAAAAAACGCTTACAGTAAGCAAACCAATATCACTCATGATAGCGGACTCCCCAGATCATGTTTCAGTAACACAATGATAATGGTACTCTATATTCTTTGAAAAGATTCAGTGCCAAGTATATACGTTTTTATTACAACCAACCAACGACCCCCGGCGTCTGGTGTACAACTCGACCAAGTTTTCAGAAAGCCGGACTACAGTAGCCCTCTACTTCGTTCCTCTTTTCAGTTTTGCTGGTACGTCCCATGTTTAAGTTCTCAATTCAGATCCACGTTTTCATTTTTTTTCTTATGCCTATATAAAGTGTACTACTGCTTGCCTTGCATTTTCTAATCTTTCTTGCTAGCTTAGATATTACCATTAAAGTATCTACACTTGTATACAAGAGGTAATGGTTTTATCCACATACTAGCTCGCCATTTGGCTAACCATTCCTGGCGGACTGGATTACAAACCTCCCTAATCATACGTCTCACGGTCTTACTTCTATAGGTTTCTAGTGAATACGTGATATGTGAATAGAACTGAAGTCAGTGCAATGCAAACATTTATGTGCACGCACCTCTCAGCTCTGGTCACTGTGACAACCTGATCCGGAAACAAATGTCGCCAACTGTGTGTGCGTTCAGCGTGTTTCAGTATAAACAGTGAATACGACTATGTGCTCACCTGCTGTAGGTTGTCTTGTCCGAATTTGTTCGGTTCTGAATGTGAATAACGAACACGATATTTACGAATCGGTTTGTTCCCATTTTGAGATGGAGGAGACCAGGCGAATGAGATTGTGGTTGCAGTGGTCTGAGAACTGTTGTAGAGAATATTGACTGGACCAGGCACAGCTGAAATCAGATGGATGAAAAAATCAAGGAGTTAGACGAAATGTTTCAACCAGTTACAAGACTGTTGTGAAAATGATAAGAGGGACAGACTAATGGAATTTTAAGAATGTTTCCGATTCTAATGAGCGCGTAAGACAGAAAAGCACAAGACGCTTCCAGATTCAAAAGCCTTTAATCATAAACCCATTGTTGTTCTCACGCCTATCTCCAACCCCATCATAAATATTACGTCCATTTAACGCATTAAAAAGACAACCCATATCGAATCACACCGAAAACACGAACTATTTGCCGGGCTGAACACTGTACAATGAGGCCGTTCGTGGCAGACTGAAATCTCTAATCAAGCAATGACCTAGTCACAAAACTATGAAAACATTGACCGTATTAGTGCTTAAGGCCTAGAGGTGTCATTTGGTAAGTCAGGAGTTGCGAAAACATTCACAAAATGTTATGAGTGATAGCATATCTGAATAGGTTGCTATCGCCAAGATTACCGTTAGACCGAAGCATGACAACCATG
Source organism: Paragonimus heterotremus (assembly GCA_013368495.1). Taxonomy (NCBI): domain Eukaryota; kingdom Metazoa; phylum Platyhelminthes; class Trematoda; order Plagiorchiida; family Troglotrematidae; genus Paragonimus; species Paragonimus heterotremus. The sequence continues at coordinate 2,676 of LUCH01000019.1, read as the reverse complement.
AATACAGGTGAAGGTTTAGTAAGCTAGAGTAATCAAGTCCACAGCAACCGTAAGTAACCGGTCCTTCTCAACAGTAATATTGAACATTAAGGGATTGCTAGTGTTTTTCAGCGCCCTAACAGCAAGTCGCACAACACATAACCTACGTTAAGCAGAACTTAGACAGACTCGGAAACTAGTTGCATAATATCTTGTCTTGATCTAATTCCGTCGGATCTGATTGACATACCGTTTTTTCCACCTCGTTCTCGATTGGCCCGCAGATAACTGATCTCGTGAGAGATTGTGAGTGTGTGGAACAACATCGAAGGTTTGGTAAAAATCTGAACACTTCTGAGAAAGACCGCTCGAGGTGATTGGAAAGTTAAGTACTACAACTTGCTCGTAATGTTATATTATTCTCGATCCATCTAGTAATCTGATCAGGCTGTCCGGAAAAAATTATCTTTCCAAAGAAAACGTCTTCTAGCACCCATCTGTTGCAATTCCCGTTGCTTTCTATACATAAGCTGGCTTAAGGAATCCGATGCGTACAACACTCGAAATGAACCACTAGTGTAGTAGGAGTTAGTAGGAGTTCAGACAACTAATTGAAATAAGCCGCTTGCCAAACACATTTCCCCCTATTTGAAAAAAACAGACAGTTAGTACAGGTCTTGTTCACCTGTTTCTTTGCATGTCGAAACATTCTTTCCACAAAGTTGTACCCGTCAACATGATTGTGCGAAGCACCTTCGGACAAAAGCTCGATATTTGGACGCGGGGTCGAACCACAACTTCATGTGAGGTAGGTCCAGTTTCTCTTATTAATCATGGGCGTATACACTGCCGTCACGAACGGATTGAGACTTCGATTCAATGGTCAGGTATCACGTCGAATGGGTCCTGGGATGAGAAACTATCATTATGTTCCGATCGCAATCAGATATTGGATTGCAGGGATGCTAGAACTATTGTAAATCTGCCAGTCGCTGAAGTGAGAAAATTCGTCCCCACCGTTCGCATTCCGTATTTTTTCTCACCAACCTGACAATTTTGTTTCACTACCCTATTCCCCCCCTTTTGTTTTACTGAACTAATTTGTCATTAGTCGTCTGCGGCGCGATTAGCAATTACTGACCTGACCTATTTGCATGACGGTTTATCTTTGACTATGCTGGCCTCGCTCGGAAACCACTGATTTTGTTGTGCGAGACTATCGTCGTGAACGATTGAGGTTTACCTATTGTAATTATTGATGCACTTTTTAAATAGTACCATATAAATGTTTGGATCCAATCTTGTTTTCAATTTGGGGACCGGTTTTCGGGCTACGCGTAACTCGACGATCAGACGTGCATTGTTATAGTACTCAATCTGACGTAATTCGGAATTAACGCTGATTTCAAGAAATTCTGTTTGCATGGAACCCAAGATTCCGGATGTGACAGACAAGTCCGCTGTGCGGTAAATACTGCTTAAGTTTCCGACTCGTATGTTATTCGTAGAATCAAACGGAGTCTAAAGAATTTGCACAATAAATCAACGTTATTGCTAGCTGAGCCCGTGAAACGTGAAGCCATAGTGGAAGTCATATTAGAGAGCAAGCTGGCCCAAGCTAGAATGGAGGTTGAGAAAGCTAGATGGTTGCTTGATCTAGCTGAACATGTGGATGCACATGCTTTTGGTCAAACACCACCCTGATGAAGAAAAACTTCCTGGATCACCTAGGTGTCTCGGGTAACGCTTCGACCTTATCTATTACGACGAGATTACAACAACTGATTGTACGAGTGCCCCTATGAACCTGAGGTCCTTAGATGAAGGTGAGACGACTATTGTTGATAACGCTTACTCGGTCGATGACTTGTCCCTGAGACCTATCAATTCCGTCAAGAGAGAGGCCAGTAATTGGGCACATCTGCTGGACGTTCCACTGGGTGAAATTGAAGGTAGCGAGGTCGTGACGTGTCCGATGTGCACTGGATTCTAGATCAAGGGCTAGAGGGAGATAGACAGTCGTACGCGGTGAATAATCTATTCGGTTGGATGTTATGCGGACCTTTGACTAGTGGATGTCAGGCAGAGACGTCCGTCAGCTAACTGTTGGTGAACCAGATCCATATCTTATATAATAGTGAGTTCAAGGATATGTCGCCGACTGATCCCACGCTCTCTAGAGAGAATTCGGTGACTTTATCGTTGGTACAGTCGCCAGAGTTGGACTCGAATGGCCAATATGAAGTGTCCCTTCCTGGAAGTGCGAGCACCTCATCTGTCCTACTAAATACAAGATGGCCCTGAAACGTTCCTCTTACTTAAAGAGGAGATTTAAACGTGACGTTGATATGTTTTCGACGTACACGAACGTGTTGTAGCACCACACTGAACGTAAGTACGTTGAAAGGATCCCCCAAGCTCATCTTAATCCAAGCTGTAAATTTGTTGATCCACGAACTGAGAAAATTCGTCCCCATCGTTTGCATTCCCTATTTTTTCCCACCAACTTGACACTTGTTCCCACCACCTCCCCCACCCTGTTTTGTTTTATTGAACTAATGTGTCAATAAATGTCCGCGGCGCGAGTGGCCATTCTTATCCTGGTTCGCTGGCGTGAGTGTTCACCTTTGACCTTGCTGGTCCTGGGGAGAATCTATTAATTTCGCTGGACGAAACCATCGTCGCGAACGATTGAGG
>LUCH01000018.1:479601-500578 GCA_013368495.1 Paragonimus heterotremus | reverse complement strand
CATGTTTTCGCCTATTCACCCTGTAGCAGATAGGGCGACCTGGTTTATATTGCGAGACGGCTGATGCGGTGTGGAATTACTAGTGTTGTGACTATTCAAGATTGTATGTGGGCTGAGATTCTGTCAGGACACCCAGATCTATACAGGAGAACGATTAGGGTTCTCAACCAAAGCGTTTGACTCCAAAAAGCCTACGCCGCAAGGCAGTGGGTGGGTGGCAGTTTATCAGAACTGGTACATTTTCCGGAAGAAGATGGCATTATCCTTCCAACCCCCAACCTGGAGGATCAGGAGACTGGTTTGTCAGACCTCTACCTATTGGCCTGCCTGGCATGAGTGACTCTATCGGTGTGGTGGCAACACCGTCCAGTTTAGCCCAATAGGTCATCAAGATGCGCAAGCCGTCACACCGCATCAAGGTTCAATCTCGTTGTGACGGACATACATGGTTAGTTTCTAACGTATTTTGTTGATTCCCTGCCATTTAATCCGGAAGCCTTTCGAATATTTTCATCTTCATCTAAGCATGTGATCTTCCATCGCTGTGTGTCGGGAACGTAACTGTCGTGAATAATGTGTAGGACACATGATACTACACCCAAAAACGTGTGTACAATATTCCGAGACTACTATGTGTTAAAACGTGACCTAAATATCAACGAGGAGAGTATAATCGTTTTAATAGTGCTTACGTGGGGAACCTTCCTTTTCTGTTGAGTCGCACTTACGCTGATCGGGTTCCATATGGCTAAAATGAACCACAAACACGCTTTAAATAAGAAACATTTTTATGCTTTTCGGAAGATAACTTGTGTTGGGACTGATAAATTATGTGGCTGATCGGCTGAGAAAATAAGAATGCTCATCATTTAGTACATACTGTTGAACCGTCATTCTACTGGTGCAGAACGTAAACATGCATGATCAGGTTGATACACCCATTTAAGCCGTTCTGTGTCTTCAAAATGGAAACCCAGTCTGGTTTAAAATCTAACAACTCTAGCAAAACAAGTAAGCCTTAATGATGTTCGGGCAACAGGGACAACTGAACAGCAGTTGAACGCAAGTGGTTCTTCGAAGTAGTTTAACACGTCCATCACGTCAATACATGATAATGCCTGAGGTCGATAAGAAGCAAGCGCTTAATAGCTTCCGATCAGCAGAGGTTCTGCAGCTGGACAAGACAAATTTTTGCTGCTAGTCTTCAATAGCGTTGGTATAATGAATCACCTCATCAGTTCACGATCAACCAATGAGCATATATTCTTTATTATGCAACCGTTTCATCTTTGTAGCACACCAGTCATAGACTAAATAGTTTTCTGACACTTTTACACTGTTCCTTAAGATCGGGAACAGAACAAGAACTATGCGAAGTTGATTCATGCCTCACATACTCTGACCATCCTGTAGACACTACTGAGGACTTCTTGATAAGTTGCAGAGTTGTCATCAGTCACTCCATCATAGTCCATCAGCAAACTCAGGAAGCCATTGAACCAAGTTTTACGAACTGCCAGCAATAAGCCTGTACCCCCATAAGAGCTGCGTTCAGTTCATTTTAATTCCTTGTTCATAAATGAGAAGTAATTGTTGTAACCCTGCACAGACATTCGATCGTGATCGTGGCCTAATCTGCAGAAACTTTCCAAACTAAGTTGATGGTATAACACTTGTAGTAGCCTCATTTTGTCTTGTAGCAAGTTCCCAAGAAACCAACCTAATAGTATAGGCTTACAAAAGATTGAATAAAATAGTTTTTCGTTATATCGCTGTTGGATCCTGTGTCGCTAGTCTACAGTTTAATTTACTTGATGTGTTCCGTTGAGTAACTTGATACTGGGGTGCTTTGAATAACCTACCTACCCAGACACCCTTCAAGATTTGCGGTTTCCGTGCACTGACAAAAAATGGGGATGGTAATTAAAAGGATTTGGCTTCGTTACTGCTGCCATCTGAGCAGATACTTCCTGAGTACGCAGAAATTATCCACAGGTTCACTGCTCCTCATCTGATTGTTCGTACTTCCTGGGTACAAAAAACGACGGGACACGAAGAAATTGTATTCAGCCAGCAAGAGAACACTTCACCCGTCGAAGATATCTCAATCGAAATGGCACTTAGATTAAAAAAATAACGTGATTTAGTTTGTACTGAAAAAGTCCCGATCCACCGTCAAAGGTCCCGACCACCAGTTCAGTTTAGCTACCTCTGCGTTGAGAACATATGGGGATAGTAAACATTCGGTGACTACATTATAAGAGAAAAGTGAAGTGAAACAATTTTCACCCGCAACAAATTTGTTGATTTTGTTGTTTAATTTTGCAACATAAACCCACAGACTGCAGTGTGTACCTGATGACATGCAGCGAAATGTGTTCGAAAGATACAGCGTGCAAAAAACTCTTTCTGACTTCTCTGTTCAAAGTGAAGTAGCAAAAATTTATCACACGAACTCCAATGTAGTCATTTTATAATCTTCCACGTTAGAAATAACCATATAGATCGACTTATGAGTAAGCGTTTTGACTCCATCACAATGACATTTACACTTTGGACGATCGTTGTTTGTGTCGCCTAGAAGTATGCGCTGCAGGAGGTTTGCTAAATCGATGCTGGCGATTAAGGGTAATTCACTCGGTTACACGTACTCGCCAGTTCCGATAACGCATATTCAGACAAGTGGATTAGCCGGACTATCTTCCAAGTCTAAAAACGCTTTGAAAACGATCAAAAGGCGTGGAAGTTTCACAGTACTGTTTGATGAAATTACAATGAAAGAGCTCCCTCATCTTGAGTGTGAATCAACCGGGTACACTAGTTATCCAGTAAAGGTGTTCAAAATCGAGTAAGCAAACAAGAGTTCTGCAAATAACTACCAGTCAACTGGAAATGATCTCAATAAAACAATCGGCTGCAAATGAAGATGAGAGGGTGTCAAACAATACCAAGAAGAAAGTTTAAACAGACAAGCAATGACAGTTGTAAGAAAGTAAAAAGCAAACTTTTTATGTACAGTTCTGTTGCAAAACTCAACGTGGTCGTTTACTGCAAACAGCAAAGTCAACTGAAGGTAAGTTTAGAATCGGCTTTCTACAACCAAACCAAACATGTCTCAACGGATTCACTGTTCCATATCATACCAAACACGGGTCGATAGACGTACCGGGCAAACAGATCCAACAAGAAGTGCTTCGTACAGAAGCACGCAAAGTGAAATAGTACAGCGGAATTAGTAACGCTCTGTCCTCACTGAAATATGCATTTATGTACGAACACACTGCCTTCTACACAGAGCACCTCTGCTGAAGACCGATTATCTTTCGACTTATTTACTTTAATGTCGGGTACCGCAACACACAGTTTTGCCTGACTTGAAACTTAATCCATTGGCTTATGTGAAATTGAACAAGGCTACAACGAAACAAAAATACAGTTTTCTGAGAAGCTCAGCGCTTCTGTTTTCAAACATAGCATTACCAAGTAGCTCCACTTTCCCAAGGGTTACTGTATACGCGCTTTGTTTGTATGTTTGCATGTGTGCTGCTTCATGCGCCGCTTAGATACTCATGCACCACATCTTCAAGTTGACGTATCCAAAACGTGAGATTCCATCTCACATGAATCGATTATCAAACCGGCTCCTCCGCCTCTAACACATCATATTACCGACTTCTGTCGGAATGCTTCCACCACGCCCAATGGCTTCGTTCTCCGGTCCCAGCGTGGTGTTCGCCAGGGTGACCCCTTGTCCCCGCTTTCATTCATCAAGGCAATGGTTGAGGTGCTGGCACTATCTCGACCGGAGCTTGGCTACCAGCTCCTCAACACACTGGTTGGCGATTTCGCCTACGCCGACGATCCAATCCTTCTAGTTGAGAATCTTGAGCGTCTTTCCTAGAAGCTTGCAGCCGCTGTTAGTACCCTGGAACTATCCGGGCTGAAAATCGTCATGCATAAGAGTAAGCTCATGGTCATCCGCGGTAATCATAAACAAAACGTAACCGCTATCGCTGATGAGTCTATTCACTTCGACCCGGATATTGACCACTCACTAAGCGCCTCCGACACGGTGACTTATCTGGGTATCCCGTTCACCTGGAAAGGTAAAGCATCCACTAAGCACTGTCTGCAACTCCGTACGATGCTGAAAGAGACTGCTAGAACACCCTTGAAGCCACACCAACGTCTTGAACTCTTGAGACAACATCTGATCCCGAGGATGAACTGTTCATTAATGTCGAGCCGAGTACACAGTAACACACTCAAAGCTGTGGACTGTACGATTCGCAAGTTTGTTCGGCAGTGGCTCCGCCTTCCCAAAGACATACCAATCAGCTACATCCGCAAGCCAATTCGTTTGAACGGTTTGGGTATTCCCAATTTGTCATTAGCTCAAAGGATCTACCGCTTATCTAGACACGAAATCAAACCGCTTTTCTACAACTTCTGATTCCATCAACTTCTACCTACTAGTCGTTATTTGTAATCCTACCATAATACACGTGTTAGATTTGAAAACGAACTGACATATGGGTACGAGAACTAATTAAGTACTCTTATGTGACAAAGTTGTTCAAACCAACGTCAAAGCGCTTGCAGTAGGTTGCCGATCATAACTGGCTTTAGGATGATAACTAATTGGGTAAGTAATTATCACGGTGCTTATTGTTAACTCCGTATGCACCTGTCGAGTGTATAGAACATTTAGATGAAGTCGATTTTGACTGCTAAGTCTCTTTAACAACTAACGAATTTATAATACAATATCTTTTATTTTACCACTGAATGAAATACTCAGTAATTGCTTTCACCGTAGACGGCAACAAGTGCGGGTATACCTTTGAGATATTTTTTATGAAAATATTTGACAAGTATAATATTGAAAAATAAACCAAAGTTCCATGCTGTTCAATCCGGTGCGCGTACGCATTGAAGTGCTGGAAGAACACTACGATCGACGTATCCTGTTAATGAATTGATTAACGTTTTGGTGTTTTTTTTCCTAGGTCGCTTAAATTCTACTGCATGATGCGCCGACTTATAGCTGTACTTCTTGTTTCCTCGTACATTTACTTCTGTGATTCTGCCACATTTGAAACGGAAATGCTGATCTACAGATGTCACTCCTATTTTCGTCGGGTGACGACCGACGGCAGTTACCAGCAGTTTGTGAAACAAGTGAGTTTGCAAACTAATAGGTAGAGTCTGCGTCGTTTTATTTCAAGTGGTCTAATAGAGATGAAAGGTTATGGGCGGTGCATCTAAAAAAGGCTTTGAGTGGTAAAAATCTGAAACAGGACGAATTTTGTTGTTCTTCCACAATATTTAATCCATGAACAGAAGTGATTGACGATTTTGATTAAATAAGGTGACCTGAGACCTCCGTACAAAACTCTTACCGATCTAGTGGATATACAATTCGCAAGACAATCAGCTGCCCTTAGGCAATATCTTTTCGTCCCAAGGTTTTCAAAATCTGCTTCATGGACTGAATCGCAAACGAACTCTAAGAACATATGGTGGATTTAGTTATCGATAATGGAGGATTAATGATGGGCTGGCATATTCAGGCACCCGCATCAACAGTGATATCCTTGGTAACGGATTAAATGGAAGTTCTTTAGTTTTATAATTCTGGATGTCATTGGGTAAGTCAGGTTCTTTCTGCCTCCATAGGGGTTTCCTACTAGACTGGCAATAATAATGAAATCTTTGTTACGGCCTTATCGTAAAACCTGATGGATCAGAATTTTAGGCGTAAATCACTCACAAACTTACGATTAATTGTCCACGAAGTGACTGGAGTGCGTGGACTGATGAACGCATGAAAATGGTAGTTTGTAGTGATTGCCAGTTGGGTTCATTTGAGTAGTTTTCAGGTTTTCACAGACTTGAGTAGTTAAGTCGTGTAGTAGGGAGGTCAGCGAGTTTTAACATAACTTACGTAGTCGGTGACTCAGAAGGTTAGGGAAAATGTCTGCTAACCTCACCCGCCTACATGACAGTCTTCAGTATTCCACTGAGATAACAGTGAACTGGTGATAACTAATGCAGTAGGCAGTGGTAATAACAAGAAAATTGCCAACTAGAAACATAGGTTAGTGCGTGATATGATACATATTGGTCAGGGAAAATTGCTTTCGTTTATGTAGAAACTCATGAGAAGGAAGGAATCATGCGTGTGGGAAGTCATATCAGAATCCACTAAGTGGTCAACCTCAGGAAGCCGGTTTAAAAACATTTAGATATCAATTTGGAATTGAGTTGTTCCGATTAGGTTTATATTAACCCTAAGTGACAGTTGAGATTGGCCGGCTATTTAACAATAAGAGGTTACCAAACGCTTTGATCAGAGCGTCTGGAAAGAATGTTCCCAAAGAATTCAAGAACAGTTGTATTCACTTTGAGTTTACCAATAAGTTTCATTGAAGTCTTTCACAAGTTTTTACTTGGAATGATAACAGACTGGTTAACAAGGAAATACTCAGGTGTCACTAACCTGTCTCGCTATTCAACAGATCCTGAAAGTCAAAACAGATTTAGTCGGTTACGGTAGCAATGACATCGATACAAACAGTCATGCAGAGAATGCAGCAAACTTGAGTTAATCGTGTTGATAAGGTACATAATAACAAGTGACGATTAACAGCTATATACTTCTAGCCAACAACGAACAGTTAGAAGCCTGACGACAAAAGCAAAGCTCACTGCTGGATGCCTGTGATTATGTGGGGCAAACGACTCAACTGTCTACAAATCAGAAGGCAGAAAGGCTGTTACAAGTTGAAGACCTCTCATATTTTTTTTCATACCTTTCTTGTTAAAACAACTTTCGGTCAGCCTGTTATGTAGGGCAAACCTAGATTGGAGCTTTGCTATGATCACAGCCCTTCCGCAAGACATCTACTCGTTGGAAGTCTTATTTCTGTCCTCGTGACTGGGAACCATGTTGACCGCACCAAAATGAACCTTACAATGGGCACGACAGTAGAAACGCCGAAATACCTAACCACAATCTCGCGTTCGTCATGTTCCGCTAGCCAGATTACTTCGATGGAGGAACATATATGGTCGCTCTCTTTATTTATATTCACAACTCCGTGAGCAGGATCTCTCAATAGGTCTCGAAGCAGACCAACCTAAAGGCTTGTGAACACGCGAGATATGATTTACGATTGATAACAATCTAAACTCTAAACATTTTCTTTGTGGTAGAAACAACGGGTAGACTCACGACAGTCTACTGACTTCATCAAAAGTCTCCGTAACCGAGGGGCAGATGAGTTAACCTCCAATAAATAGACAGAGCTACCGGGAACACTAGCGGAGGTAACTTAAGGTCAGTGAAACAGATCAGTAAAACAAAACAAAGCCTGGGCACTTGGCGATTAGTTGAAATACGCGTCAGTCATTCGATAGCTAACTGGCTGATCACACAGTCTAGGACAGCATGCAATAATTACAGCACTAAACTATGAGTGGGCTGAATCAGGAGGTTTCGGTCAATGCTGATTTTCTGCTAGAATAATACACCAAATCTACTGGTGCTTCTTCCGAGTCAGTGATCGTTGCTGAGTGAAGAACACTTATTTCGTTCACTCATTATTCAAGCTGTTGATGCTTGCCTACCTGCTACAATCTCACTCTCGGCTAGCCATCCCATTCGCAATGTGGATGAATGACATTGGAACTAAGAACGACTACTTACCCCACATTTGCGAACAACCAGTTTGCGATGGTTAACTGATACAAACTGTTCTTGCACAAATAGTGACTTTGTATACCTTGCACCGTAGGCCGTCGGAGTGATGCTCACAGCATGACGGCAGTTAAGAGATGTTGCTGTTATCAAAACCAAGCATAACAGCTTTTCCTCGGGTCCTAAATCGGAATGGCAATTAATGCCTCGTAGTGTGAGTTGATGTTAGTGAGTAGTGGAACTGTCACCGGAGTTTGACAATACTGTACAATGTTGAACCGTCATGAAAATCAACTACAGGAATAACGATTAAGAAAAAATGATCGGTTGCAGTTATTTTCCACCTTCACTAGGGAGTGCCCGCACTGTTTTAGTGAAAACATTTGGGGTTTTATAGTTTTGACTTGTTTTACTGATTAACTTTCAGATGAATAGTTGACTTTGATTCAATGTTTAGATCACACTGAATTCAGACTTATAACTTCCTCCAAATTACCATGTTTTTACACGCTTTTCTATGATAATATTTAGCACTAAGTCGGAAGTTATCAAATATAAACTGAGAAATAAGAACAAAACAAAGCGTTTTTGACGTTCAATTTTGTTCAAACCGTCAATTATGTTTCGATCCATAAAATGCGAATTGTAAGAAGGTGGGCGGTCAATGTTCAACTACGCTGAAACACATTCATTACATTGATAAACGTGTCACAATGAATGCTTTAGAACACTGTATTCATTAATGAAGTCTTTGTGAAGCACTGTATACTTGTGACGTTTCCATAAAGTCGAGGGACTCATTCTTTACGTGTTCGGTCGAAATGATTTTTATACAACCCGTCACATCTTTTGATAACTCACCAACGCCATTATAATTTCACGTTTGTTTTATCGTTTACTTTGTGTTCCTCCTGGTCTTCTAAGAAATAATCGTATATTGTTGATCCTGAAAAGCGGCATTACTCGCTCGTACATTTCCAATGTCACCGTTAACTTGTACTTTATAGAGCACAAAGAGATTGCTAACAGAAACGAAATAAAAGCAATTCTGTATTCTCACACCAAACGTGTTACATGATCAGAACATGACCTCCTGCGTATTCGTATCCAAACAATTTGTGCATTACTCACGCTTGAAACTGGCCGAGCCTTTTGATATTCTGAAGTAGTCATGCCCATTGTCCGATCGGTAACTTAGTGTCAACACTGACAACATGGACCGGAGTTCATACCTCTTCGCTTGGCAAAGATATACACTATTAAAAAGCCCTAATGGAAGCACAACCAGGGCCGAGTTCCTGTTTCAAAAATGGCTTTCAGAAAACTTTATCTCAACACGAATGCTTTTATCGATTGTGAATGGTCCTTAATTTATATCGCAAAATGTTGAAATATTGTTGAGATAATTAGAAAAAACAGTCGACTCACGCCAGATCGCCAGATGACTGAATACCCCATCCACGCATATTGTAGAATTAAATAGCTTTCTTTTCATTTAGATTGAACATCACCCACAATTGATCGCAGCTATCGCATTCCCATAGACTTTCCGGTCGGCCCATTTCGAGAAGAAACGCTAGACTCGAGTGTCGCTCTCATTAGAGCTCGTCAGTAGTGCATATCATCGCCACTGCAGCCGGGACTTGAACAACGAACACGCTGTTCATGAGCAGGAAACCATGTTTACCACTGCGCCATTGACCTCACGTTAGGCACGACCGAATTATCATATGTGAACACCCAACCACTTTTGCTTGTGAGTAATCACCAGGTTGCCCGAACGCCTCGAGAGGAGACACAGTTACTGTTTGTTAACTCCAATCGATGACCCCTCGACTAGGACTTCTCTTCAAGTTGAAATCACAGAAATCATTGACTTGTTGAGCGGTATTTGATTGATGATGAGTTCAATCTATATGAAAATCAAAATTCCCTACTACTCATCAGCTTTCTTTTCAGCGGCGACAATGTCAGCTATACGGCGAGTTTCTAGGCAGCAAGCTTTGTAACCAACAGTGTACCGGCATCCCTGTCAAGATCGTTTGCCTTTTCCTCTTATCTCCCACTGAATGTAATATTATACATGTAACTTGTTTGATCTGCGTTGTTTGTGTTGCAGAGTGTCAGCGGAAAAGAAAGCGTTTAGCCTAATGGTCATGTGATCCGTACTTGGAAACAGTTTGGACGAAGTCAAAAGGCCATCCACTAAATGCATTAGCGTCGTTTGTTGTGCGCCACGTGCTTCAGACCGTAAAATGTACTGAGGGATACAAAGAGCATTAGTCAATGAGTCACTCATTTCCCTAAAGTTAACAAAACGCCTACTGGATTTTTTGGAGAAAACGTAAACAAAGACTGAAACTACCACCGTTTGTCTAAACAGAGTTGTCTATTCAACTAATACTGTTCGTGGATATGTGTAGTAAGTAGAACCCCACAGGTCTGTATATGAGAATTTAATGGACGAAGTTTACTTGTTCTGGTCGGAGTATGACAAATTCGATCAGTTGAAGATATTGTAATTACTGAACTAATATTTGCTTGTCGTTTGAAGGTTGATGATGATGAAGACATTTTTCCAAGTTTGTGGAGAAATAAGCGACATAAAAGTTTTGTGATAGCTCAGATGCAATAACTACATCTTATTTGCGCTCAAGGTTTAATAATTTTGAGTTACTAATTTGCCTTATTCGTAAAGGAGGGTAAAGAAAGGAGGGTGGTCCCCTAATGCTTTTCAAAAACGACCACTACATAAAAAGTTCCAGTTTCAGTCAAACTTAACAGGCTTCAATCAGTCTGAAAAATGCGGCGCATGCAAAGTTGTTGAAGCAATTGTATTTCACTGATGTGTAACTCATCTACACCTTATTAGTGTGGAAGGTCACGGCCCACCACAGAATGATGGCTTTGCAACGGTTATGGCAGTACTGATAATCTAAAGTGGACTGTTTCATCCAGACTATAATATTAACCTCTGTCGCAACCAGCTCTCATGGGCTTGACGGTTGACAAGATCCGACAGTTGACTTGTACCTTATAGAGTTGCTAGCTTACTCCTCATGCAGTCTACTTTCACTTGATATAGTCGAGCAGTGGCAAACTGGTAATGAACTGTTAAGTTCAGACCAAGCGCTAGGAAAAGTCTAATAGCATTACCGTTATAGTTAAGGGCGACTTGAATAGAACAATAACTACGAGCAATTCTACGACATTTCTCAACGAACTGTTGAGTTCTAGGGACTAAAACCCATTAAATCGAGTCAGGTTGCCTGAGATTATATCACTGTAAATCTATAGCAATGAACCAGTAGTTGTAACTGAAAGGACCTAAAGTATTCACACAAGGCTCGTTTGCACATTTTGACTCATGGTACAGATCGCTTTCTGGACTTACTTCCTCCAAATCCACTATCAGGTCAAATACAGCTTGAATGTTCTGTTTTAAGTTTGGTTTATTCGCCAGGTTGCCAATATAATACAGATATTAAAAACTGTTTTCTTTTATTTGTTACAGTATGTACGAAAACACTGCGATTCGCATATATCCTTGAGTGTACTGATGATCAGGTAAGCGGAAATGGATAAGAGTTGTTGTTCAATAATTGCAGATTATATGTTAATCTAACAGGAACTTCACAAATGGAACTGGAAAGGTTTTTATAAACAGAAATATTTGTGCCCGTTTCTGACTCGCACCCGTGCATCTTAGTCCCAGAAAATTACCTTCAGGATATGCTTAAGTAGGACTGGAATTCAAAGTTTATCAGAATGCGAAGCAGGCGACCAAGTATGGGTTGTGTACAGTTTCAAGCAACCTCAGTCCCCAAGCTGTAATTAATGTTCCCTGTCATGCGCAGTCATTTCACCGGAGGCGGCAGCTTCGGCTTAACTGAGTAGTGTTGGTCACGGGCTTAGCAATTGGACTAAACGGAACGACTCTGCTTATTTTCACCTCGAGGTGATTCGACATACTGAACATCATTCACGTAAGGTTTCGGTTGGGCGTATGGACAGGATCACTTGGTCTCGTTCATTGTGAGCTTGCCAAAGTTGTAGTTAACATACTTTTCTTACAAATATAGGGATCACAGAATAAATTTGAGCCCAGATGAGGAAAAGCACCAAGGACATGATCTAATATGAACGAAACTCAAGTTAGGTGCTTCCTGTCGACGTGGACTATTCGGAAAGCTAATCTGAGTGAGTGGCTGCGATCAAGTGTAGATGGTAATCAGTCTAAAATGAATCACCAGATATTCGTGTTACAATTAAGAAAGTAAAAAAAATGCAAACCAAAAAATCTCCCGTGTCACTCGAAATCCTGTTTGTCTTCCTGTCTAAGATGTTTTTGGATAAAAAAAAACAGTTGATCAGTATTCATTCAGAAGTCGACATGCTTTCCGTGCATGCAAGTATTGCTTTTACTCAGCCCACTGTGCACCACCCTGAAGACCTGAGGTCCGCCTCTTGTTTTACTGAAGTGAACTAACTCGATTGCATCACGTGGACACACTTGCCAGCATGTCGTATTTAATTTTGGAATACGCGTCTCCATTTTTAAGTAAACCTGATTTGTTGCGGTCTGAAATGAAATGAGAACTTGATTATTATCGACAGTGCTAATAGCTCAGAACAATGTATTTTCAACCCCAAATTAAAATCCTTGAAAACGGTGTTAAAGTAAGGTAACTATCGTCGCTCAGAGGTGACTAAAAGTTGTCCTAAAAGTTTTGCAGCTTTAGATAGTTTATATCCGTAATTTGTTTGGTGACGTTCGCAGGACGTAACATTCATTGCCTATGGTACCTGAAAGTAACGGTATGTAAACGGGTTAGATGTTCTGAAGAATGGTCAATACGGTCTTGTAAGTTGACGACAGCTTCACCAATTGCAGTGAATGACTTTACAAGTTCAACCGAACTCATTGCTCTGTCACTTACATAAGTTGTGATAAAATCAAACATCATATCAGTATATTATGGTGCAGACAAGGTTTACAACTTTGACAACACCATCGTGTAGTTTATCACTCACTATTAATAAACAGTAAAACATATCAGTCAAAGCGATTGTGCGCTTGTTAAGCCGAATTAACGAACAGCTTCATAAGGTTTAATACCTAACCGGCGTCATCATGTCAGACAGCTACTGGTACAGCATGTCCAATCAAGTTTGTGAAGCACTTAACGTGTCTCAATAGGAAAATTTTCCGACTTATTCATTTAACTACATCCCCATGAATTGAAAGAAAATTAGTCAAATAAGATTGAGTCATAGAGTTAAAATAATTACACATCTCGTGGAAAAGTGAGCAGGTGGACGAAATTGCTTCCCAATGAAAAACTATGCATTCAGTTTTGCGATAACCTTATAGTTAAGAAGGTTGGATTCATGTCAAACTCGAGCTGAATAAGAAACGGCAGAAGGATTGTGGAGATTTAGTGAGGTATAGAAATCTATTTAGAAACATCGGAACCCAAAGACCGAATTACGTCGGTTAGAATTTTTTCGTGCAAAGTTCTCACGTATTGTAATATGAAAGGAACTGTTTGCGTGACAACCGTCCTGGTGATCTTTTAAAATGCATGGCATTTTTAGAAAACAGGTCAGAGGACAACATTTCCAGTAGGAGAGCACACATGTATGACGAGTCCACCGACCAAGTAAGATAAGGGAGAGAATCATCATCAAAATCATAGACAGCAATACATCAGTGGTCAACACAGATGCTTAGCTTACTGCACAGAAAACTCGGCCGAACAGCAAAACTCAAATGGCTGTCATCTCCTCTGAAGTCTCTGACCACTTAACCTATTAGTATATGAGGCTTAGACTCGGTGAGTGACTTTAACTAACGTTGGCTAACAAACAGGTACTCGATTACACTCCTCTGTGCAAATTTACCGTTTGCCCATTTACAGCCATAAGCCAGTCGTCTGTGTCAATAGTACCAAATGTTCGGCGTAAAGGAAAATTTGTTGTCAATCACGATACGTAACTAAACCATCATAACCCTTAAAGTCTCAACGATTGACATTCATTGCCGAACAGTCACTTCTCATCCTGATCTTCACTTACCCTGTTTTCACCGACACCAGACAGATAAAAGAGTACACTTGAGTCATGGAATACCAGAGATGGTGTAAAGCGCTACCGACGCTATTTTTTGTTTATTGCCTTTCCTGTATCTGTTCAGGTTACACTCCTTCCTCTACCACAAGACTGTCGTTAGACGTGTTGTGTTAGCATTTGTTGTCCCCTAACGTTCACACCGCGTAACTGCTACAGTAGCACAAAACATCTAATGGTTGTTGAATAAATGCCACTCGTCACTCAAAACATTGCGTCAGAGAAGTAAGGTCTTGATGATTAATTGTAAGCCTTGATGGTTTCATTTTGGTGAACAAAACAGGCTTGTTAAACAGTTAAAGGATAAGACGACATTAACAGATTGCATCAGAGCTTATTTTGGACAGTCACAGGTGCGTTCAAAAGTTGGACGGGCATTACGGAGTTTGTGGAGTCATGTACGTCATGACTACCATCGGTGTGTTGCGCTATCGTCGGCTGACGAACTTCGACTGAGCACATAGTGCAGAAGTTGTCAAACGGTTAACAATCGTTTCAGCGATATTCGGACTGCGATGTGTGATTATTTCGCACCAGACCCAAACTCTGGGTGCACTGAATGGCAAGTCTGTTAAGTTTCATCTAAGTGCAAATCGACTGCAGACGTACAAGTTTTACCAAATGAAGATTAACACTGATAGATGCTGGCACTTCGTATTATCTATTCATGACCAAAAACAAGCAGGAATGAGTCTAACCCAGATCCCTGAACCTTCACTACTGATTTAAACCTTGCTCAGTTGTTTCAATGAAAACAATAACTTCAACCTAAGTGAGAAGTCTTGATCATGGGGTTATCGACTGGATAGAACAGAGTGATTTTGTTCATTCTGCCTTCAAAATGAACAGGGAAGCTGAACACTATTCACAAAAGGTTGCGCTTGAGAGTTTTGATTTGGTTATTCGGTCGTGCCTATTGTAAGGTTGCTGGTGTTGGGATTAACACGTTAGTCTCACAGGCATGAGGGTCAGAGTGCAAACTTCGATCCGGACAAGGATGTGCATTACTGGTGAGCACTAATGAGAGCTAAACTAAAGCTTAGTGCTTCCTCTCGAAGTGGGCTGATTGAAGAGCTTACGTGAATGCGAAGACTGTGGGTACATGTGAGTGGCGTTCAATTTTGGAATGCATATAAGCCTATTGGGGTGATGTGAGGAACTGAAAAAGACGGCAAACGAAGTGATGGACACTGCTGAACGCTTAGGTCCGCGGAAGTCTAAGGGTGACGCCATTTTTTACACGAATAACGCTGGTTTAAGGTGGCTAAACGCGAAAACCTTAGTCACATGCAGAAAGAATGGATCAGTGTGACGTAATATAATCCCGAATGTCGATTCGAGATTAGTCCGATGACCTATGACCAATGTTTGTCCGACGGTAGACCAGACTCAAAGAATGCGTGCTCCCGGGACAAAGGGAGTACGCTGAGTGAACTGATTTCGGTAGATGTTCCTTCATCCCCAAGTTCAAACGCCCATCGGTTCTGCCGACGCAAGTGTGAGCACAGCTACAGTTCTACATTTACTGTGTGAGTTGTTGTCAATGGGTTGACCCCTCTTTAGTGAAGGTAACGATGGCTTGCGAACTCGGCCAAACATTATGACTTCAGCTGTAATGTAGATTCGTTTAATCGACGTGACAAGGCATTTTGTAGTTCGAATATAAGTGTTACGTCTGAAAAGTTTTACTGTCTAGGATTTCTTGTTATCAGCTGTGGAGACTGTCCGTTGCTGGCTGCGTCTGTCGATAACTCGCTTTGGATACCAGTTATATATCAGTGTAGTTGTAATTACTTGAAGCCTGTTGGGTAATCAGTCTAATGAACGACTACGTCTAGTATGTGTAAACAATGTTCCAACTAATGGTCACCAGCTCTATAATGGTGTGACGTTTGTAGCAGTGAGGTTTCATCCTCTCCCTCTCATTTCGGTCAAGACTTACTCTTTACCGTCACGTTGGCATGGTAACTAAACATCAGCAAGGACCATTGAGGATGGTGATGTATTACCGTATATAATTACAATGCCGATGATGATTATGATTATGGTTATTATTATGATGATGTAAAGCGAATGTATTGGCCAGTATACATCTGCTTTTGATACCCAGACCTCTTTGTTACCTCATCATTTCTGCAGTTGACGAGGCTGTCAGGCAATGTGAAACATCCATTCTTTTCTACTTCACCGATGACCATTAAATTGGCATGAAAGATATTTAAAAGTTTCATCAAATCATCTATTGTTTGTGAAAATTGCGTAAGCATGAGGATGTCATCCGCATAACGATAGTTTGTGTGGCGACACCGAAATTTCCTAAGTGAGCCCCTTTTCTATAATCGGTACGAAAAACTGGTCAAATACCGGTCCCAGGTGACTGACCATGGCGACTGCCTCTATTCATCGCTAAGGCTTGTCTTGCAATTTAACCTAATGTTCCACATGCATAGAACTAGGAAGAGTTTCGGTAGATTTGTGGAAATTTTTGCATCCAAGTCTTCAGTGTGAACCAGATCGCATACAGCTTCAGTCGTCTCATGAAATGGAACCAGTGTCAACAATGGTTAGGCGTCTATTGAACACATGGATTTGTCTACTAAGTTGAATTTATCGAAATTCAGTCGAGAGGGAGAAGACAGTATGGTGTCAAGTTGAGGTATTCACTTTCACGCGGTTGCTTGTAGTTTTGAAATAGTCAACAAATCTTCGGCCACAAACAGACAGCTTGGCCTGATTAGCGTACTAAAGTTAGGGTACGGAAGGACTAACCGGGACTTGGTTGTGTAACTTTAACAAAACCATCACTGGCTTGACTGTATTCTGTGACATGTATGATGCTATCCACCAGTATGATGCAAAGAGGCTACAGATTGGACCTTAATTGATAAACTATAGAGTTAGCGTATCCACAACTTAGAGGTTTGTTGTACATTAGAATTGTTGGCTATATTTTTTGGCGAGATCATCCAGGTAACAGTACTACTTATGCCGCTTGGCCAGATTAACTGCCATCTCTTCCGAACACTTCAAACACAGACGATGAAAGTTATTAGAACTACACTCAAGAAGGCCGACAAAAATTGCAACGGAAATCCCACTGATGGTCACTTTCATTCCTGTATTTGAGTCGTAAATAAATGAACAAACACAATACACCTCGAATCAGCAGTTTATGCTGACTTCAATCTCAAAAGCTTGAAACAACGTTCAAATTTTCATGTCTATTTTCCTCTTCTCACCTAACGCCACTAGGTTGACGTCTGGGCAAAGACGTGATTGACGAGCCTTAAAAGAGTGAACCTCGACTCACGTACTTCTTTTTGAAATAGGCTGGTCGGAAAGTCCATTTGAATGAGAAAACTGCGACCAATTGTGAGTGATGATCACTTCGAAACATGGTTGACATTTTGTAGCCATCTATAAAGAATGATTAAATCATTCAAGTTTGTGCAGCGACTGAGCTTATGTAAATCTCACTGTCAAACATTCACCTTATAAATTTGTAAATGCACACCCTTGGTCGTTGTCTAGTGTTTAGTCACATTTTGTGATCGCAGAGAAACACTATTGTTATGGTTGCCTCCACTTTTAAATTTCTGAAAGTTGAGAGAATTTATCTGTAACACTAATCATCACGAAAGTGTTATATACAACAGCTTTTATTCCATTTGTCATAAATTGCCGCCGTTGAACCTATCGTCTAATCACGTGGACTACTCAACACTCCAAAACTTCATTGTTCAACACTAGATGTGTGCAATTGCAACTGTTTTAGAAATGTTTCTTTGTACGTTTTAGTTGCAAAACGGATCTCGAAGTACTCGGTAGAATGCAAAATTGTCCAACATATTATTTGAGACGTGTTTCATAGAAATACACTATCCTCAACACCGTCAATGTCAAGTAATGGGTTTACATCTGCATATAGTGATCCTTGCATTGTTGCCCGTTATCTTGTCTATGATAGCAGTGAAAGAAGTGAACAGTCTTCATCTACGCCTCCTCTTGTTACTGCTTCTGGCGGATGTTGCATCACATGTCCCAACCTGAACTGATGTACCAATATACAGTGCCACTAACACATTCATTTACTTTGCCGGCATGCACGTCTATGTAAGCGATCCCAAAACTGTATCAGATCAATGAATTAAATAAAAATGATTGATCCCGTGGAAAGTTTATTATAGGCTGACGGCACATACGACATTAACTCATAATTTAGCGAGGGATACGTATATGACTTACACCTCTCCGGTCTAGACAAAACCTGGTCTGTTTTTCCAGTCCCCCTGACCGTGGTGAGTCGACAAACTTTCAAGTCCAAATTTGTTCGTATTCGATAACCTTGAGCTGCTCCTTTGTTTTCAGTCTGGATTACGATGATTGTCGCGTACAGTATTTATACAAACCGAACACATGGTCTTTCTACCGATCGGACAGTTGTGCCAATGCCATCTATGACCTGCGCACGAAAGGCCTTGAATTGGCATGGGGGCACCCCTGGGGTAAGTCTGTGGTCGTCCTTGGTAATCAGCCGCACACATCGTCTACGCGAAGTTAATAGAATCTCCTCAAAACCGGTTCAAGTTTATCATTGAGAGTTGTTGATTAATATAGCCCTTAAGTTTTTATTGATCTCCACGTTTCAAGGACCTAGTTGAGGCTGAATATCCACCAGAAAACTCATGCTTATCTTGAAGGAATCCGTTGACAGAATTATCTCTTCGCCCCAATCCTCTTACCCGTCTTTCATGAAACGCTTTTAGTAACTTTGTTAAGAGATGAAATAGATACTACTTTCCGTATTTCTAGCACATCTCCCCAAGCTGGGTTTCAATCCAAATGACTATGTAGTAGTGTTCCGAAGTGGTCGGACAATTCCAATTCCTGCTATTCGCTTCGATGGACCAACTATTTTCGCTCGAAGAAGAAGACTGGGAGATTGAACAGTGGTTCCCTCACTCTTTTGTTCAGTAAAAAAACCCTCTCTCTCTACGTCTTGCAGTAAGTCTGACTTCTGTCATAATTGTTACTTGGGCGCTCTGTTTGTTACACCGTTGACAATGCCGCATTGCCCACTCAGGCTCTGATCTGGTAGTGATTAGGCCTGGTAGATTTACAACACTTGGGATCTCACATCTCACAATAGTACCTCGCTGTCAGAGTGGTTGTATGGTAATCGAAACCTATCGCCTTATGGTCGACGTAACAAGCACTTGTTGCTATCAATAACCTTTTCTCTCTCTATTGTATATCTTCAGCAAGCGACAACACCCAGGATAACGTTCATTAAACCATCGATAACATCCTATATAACTTTCAAGTTTCTTCAGCCGGTTGCTTACTATTTAGTAACTGAGTATCGCGAATGTCTACCTGTGGCACACATGCATAGTATACTGAAAACTCAAAAAATGAACTTTTGAGCGGCACAAAGTAAGCTGAGTTTGTTAGAAAAATAGTGTAAATTTCACTGAACAGTAGCGTTTGTTTTCAAGTTAAACATATGTAATAGCAACTGTCACAGTCAGATGAAATTCTTAGTCAAAGTCCGCTGAAAAAGTCCCACACCAGAGTTTTATTTTACTCATAGTTCGGCAGTAGTGTATATTCTTACCAGAAGCAAATGCTTTTGAGCGTACTGATGTGGTCAATCAGTTATGCCCAGTATGAATGTAATAGAATACTAATCATTACAATGGTCACATGAACGTGTGGCATGAGTTAAAATCTCAGCTAGGATAGGGATATGCATTGGTGATTAACCCTAATAGAAACGAAAATCTAGTCTAGTGCCTCATCGAAAATAGCTGTCTGGGAAGTGTATCTGAATGCAAAAGCTGTGAACAACTGTGAGTTATGTTCCTCTTGAAGTCAGCCAAGTCCCCAACTACTCAAAAAGCCTTTGCGTTACCAGTTGCCATTAGAGTACAGCACTGTTGTTTCTGATAATTCGGTTTGTTGCTGTGCTTCACAACCTTGGTGCGTTAAAGTCTGTCGTGTGACTTCGACAATTATTCTCACAAATGGCTTTAGTTTTTTGTTTTCTATAAACTACCAAGATGTAACAACCAATCACTTTTGTGACTGGCTGATGATAATCAACCTTAGTATTACTCACACCCGCTTACGCAGCAGATTTGATTATGTGCCCATCTATGGCTTGATGGTCTGTTCACTCCATATATTGAGTAAGTTTTCAGTCAACCATCGAACCAAAGTCACCGCTGAGGAACGCCTATACTCAAGTGACTCATTCACGAGTCATGGTAGCACACCACATAGTTGTTGATACCGTCGGCAATCGAAACGTAAGAGACATTTGCAGATAAACATGCTAATATTGGGAAACTGTGTTCCTCTAGGTTACCGTAGAGAAGATGTCACATCACCATTACATGCCATTCATATTTGTGAAACTTCGTTACTTGTC
Organism: Paragonimus heterotremus; assembly: GCA_013368495.1. NCBI lineage: Eukaryota > Metazoa > Platyhelminthes > Trematoda > Plagiorchiida > Troglotrematidae > Paragonimus > Paragonimus heterotremus. The sequence goes on along the minus strand of LUCH01000018.1, from coordinate 480,314 downwards.
AGCTTACCACTTCATCAGTGAACTTGAAAAGACAAGCTAGTAGTGGTATATTGGACGATCTTTGTTTGAACTGTTTTCGCTGCATCTTACCAAGTACATACTGCAGAAATGAAAATTACAAAATATACATGAAATTGTGACTTACGGAGAGCGTTCGGTCCAGGTATAAGGAAAAGAAGAAATTAACTAGCACTACCAAAGTAGTGCTAATTTAGTGAACAGTTCCTTTTGCACACACAATGGCGGCTTCAGACGTTTAATAGCAATTGCCTCGGAAGTGAAGCAAATGTATATTCCGGTGCATGAGAATGATTGAGAATGTCGATGGATTGCTAGTCTCGTGATTTGTCTCGAGCACATGACGCGCAATGAACGAAGCCGGTGCCTGGTGTGATTGAACTTGACCTCATTCGCACAGAACTGTTCATTAAATTAACACTATCTTGGTAGTGCTAGTTAACTTCTTCTTTTCCTTATACCTGGACCGAACGCTCTCCGTAAGTCACGATTTCATGCATATTTTGTAATTTTCATTTCTGCAGTCTATACTTGATAAGATGCAGTGAAATCAGTTCGAACAAAGATCGTGCAATATATCACTACCAGCTTGTCTTTTCAAGAGTTAGAACTGTTTGAAATAAAGATGGGGATTATGTACAAAGTAACTACAGATTTATTGAAGCATAAATTCTATCTACGTTAAGGGCGGTGGT
>LUCH01000018.1:445503-456722 GCA_013368495.1 Paragonimus heterotremus | reverse complement strand
CCCATAAAGGAGTACCATGGAAATGGGAGAAAGAACAGCAGATGGCATTCGACAAAATCGAACAAGTTGTTACCGAGGCCCCTGTATTGAACTACTACAACCCAACATTATCTCTGGTCATCCAGTGTGATAGCGCTGAAACTGGTCTGGGGGCAGTATTATTACAAAACGGAAGACCAGTGGATTACCGAAGCAGGAATCTTTCGTCTGCTGAGCGAAACTACGCGCAAATTGAAAAGGAAATGCTGGCAGTGATCTTTGCTCTAGAACGTTTCAGCACTTATACGTTTAGTCGGAAAACAATGGTTCATACCGACCACAAACCGCTAGTTTCAATAGTGAAGAAACCATTATCTTCTGCACCAAGAAGGCTACAAAGAATGCTAATCAGAATGCAAAAATATGATGTCGAGTTGATCTATCACCCGGGGACTCAGATGCACATAGCTGACACTTTGTTCAGGGCTTGCGGTAAAGATTCCTCCTTCGAAGAGCTTTATTTTGACACTATTGCGGCTATGGATTATACCATGATGGAAACCGCCATAATAACCGACCTAAAAGAAGCAACGGCACAGGACGCTACGTTACAACGTCTGACTGAAACGATTAGAAACGGGTGGCCACACGATGTGAAAAAGTTGCCCGAGGAACTAGCAGTCTTCTTCAGTGACCGTGATCAATTTATCCAGGAAGACGGCTTGATATTCAAAGGAGAAAGAATCGCAATTCCGAGAACATTTCAGCGAAAGATGTTGGAGCATGTTCATTTGGCACATACGGGAGTGAACAGTTGTACCCGGAGGGCAAAGGAGCTTTTCTATTGGCCTCAGATGTCGAGTTCCATAAGGGACTACATACAGAGCTGTAATGCGTGTCGGACTATTGACTCAAAACAAACCAAGGAAACAATGCTGATGTGTCAAATCCCGCAAAGACCCTGGCAAATATTCAACAATAAGCGATACTTAGTCACGATAGATCATTTCAGCGACTTCTATGAGTTAGAATGGCTAAGTTCCACTACTTCCAACACGGTCGTTACCAAACTGCGAGCCCAATTTGAGCGCTATGGGATACCTGAGACCTTCTTTTCAGACAACGGACCACAGTTCATTGGCACGGACTTTAGAACGTTTGCTGAAAAGTGGGGATTCCAGCGCCGTACAAGTAGTCCATACTACAGTCAGTCGAACGGTAAAGCCGAAGCGGCAGTCAAAAAGGCAAAGCGACTGCTGCAACTGGCACGGTTATCTGGAACTGATCCATATTTGATGTTACTGGAGAAACGGAATACTCCTACTGAAACTATGGCCCATAGCTCAGCTCAAAGAATGTTGGGGAGAAGAACACGCACGCATTTGCCGATAATAGGAGAACTGCTAAAACCCCAATCACCGAACGAAACCGAAGTGCACGACGAGTTGAGGAGACGAATGCTAACCCAAAAGCGATACCGCGACATACCGGTTCTGCAGGTGGGCGACGAGGTATGGGTACAGTGCGTTCCAGAAAACCCACGGCGATGGATAGAAGGAGTGGTGGTGAGGTACTGCGGTTACCGGTCTTACGAAATGGATTCCGGAGGAATCGAGTGCATTTAAGAAAGCGAGTACCAACGAATGAGGAGCACCTACTCAAAGAGGAGCAAGGATTATCACGGAACAGGAGTGGACTATGCTACGAAAAAAGGAAGCATGTAAAGGGTTTGGATTGGACAAACTCATTGATACAAAGTCAACCAGGGATTCGCGGAAGACTATGGCCAATCAGTGTCGACAAGGCGAGCAGACGGGTATGTCAGCGTGGGAACCAATCAGGACAGCACGCTGCTCCAGCGTCGGATTTTGTTATAACGAGCGTCGAGTTAAAACAAGTTGTTTAAGTGCGTCACTTGTTAAAACAAACGAGCTACTAGCGCGGTGGAGCCGATCAATGGGAAAGCTGAAGCGACAGCACCAATTGTATTTCTTCATTTTACTGATACGTCTTGTCTATAAAATAACCAATAGAAACTCAATAAATCGAGATTTGCTTTGTGCCACGAAGACTAGTTTTTGCTTTCGTTCCGGGAGGCCGTGATTTTCAACAGCCGTTACAGGTCAGGCTGGAGTATGTATAGTCCAACCAGTCAGGCAAAAGTAGCTTATAGTTGCCATATGATGCCGTTTCCACAAGTTTCTATGTGTCTGCGATCAGCCTCCCGGTAACAGAATCGATTTGTGCAGTCCCTATGAAAAAGTTGGCACTCTTTTGGTCCCTTACTGGGCATCACACTCTGTCGGAATAGTGGTGCGCAAAATCAGAAGTAGAGTATTTCGGTAATTTACACAATGTGATTTGTGTATGGTTACTGCCTTTCTATCAGTATTCAAGTTTTATCCATCAATTATAACGTGGTCTTATTCTGGGTTTGGTGGAGTTTTGTTTCCCTCACTCTGTAGATCCCGTGCGAAAATAGACCACTGTGGGGTACAAAGTATGACCTTATCGCCGGTTTTGTGCTTAGGCGCTTAACAGACAAAATATCGTAAACGCTTGTTAGGAGGTAATCAGATCCACTTTGCACACATCTAAATATGATGAATTCCTTCAGTTTGCCATCAGCAAATTTTCACGTTTAGCAGGTGCGTCACTTTATCGGGACCGGCCTGACGACAGGAAGGAAAGATAAGTACATATGACTAATGTGAATTGAACATCATCCACAATTGATATCAGCTATCGCATTGTCGCAGACGTTCCAGTCAGCCCCTTTCACAAAGAAGCGCTGGACTCGAGTTTCGCTCTCATTGGAGCTCGTCACTAGTGCATATCCTTCTCACGGCCAGGACTAGAACTTCGGCCACGCCTAATTTGATGTTAGTGGCGCAATGGTCAACACGACTGTCTCACGTAAAGTATGGCTGTAGTTCTAGTCCTGACCATGGCAAGGATATGCACTAGTGAATAGCTTTAATAAGAGCGTAACTCGAGTCCAGTGCTTCTTTTCGAAAGGGACCAAATGGAAATTCTATGGGAATGCGACAGCTATGATCAGTCGTGGGTGATGTTCAATTTACATGAAAACCAAAGTCCCCTACTACATGTAATTGAATATACGGTTTGGTCGTTTCCTGCCACTTTGGGTGTGATAGCACACATGGACACCAACAACAGACACAGTTAAATTCATGAGGTTGTAGTGGCTGACAGGTTAATTCGTTGTGCATTCGGATGACACTAAGATACAATGTACTGCTCATATAACCGAAAGTGACTGAGTGATGCTCGTCTGACGACTCTCGTAAACAATGGGAGGAACTGACGGTCACCTGTCATCGTCTGTGACAATTGCAATCAACTTTCTTCCGCTGCCCTCCAGTCATACTTCTTCCTGTAATGTTGGTTATAAGTGTTTGCCAACAATCGTTTATAAACAATTTTCATATTGCCCTAACACCAGAGAAAGAGATTCGATGACAATTATGTTATATGTAACTGATGACTTTCAGTCCAGTCATTTATGGAAGTATAAATTGTCGACTTCCTCCAATCTTCCAAGGAAGCTTATTCTTAGTTCAGGATAGTGATGAATTTTGATTGTCAGAAGCGCGAACACTAATAACATTTGATCTTCTTTCGAAACTCGGATAAGTTTCACGACCCTCAGTCTAACTTGGTGCTTCTTTTCTCGCGTTCCTTTATTGATTACATCCTATTTTTTTTAGTTACGATATTCATGTTGTCACGCAGATCTAGTACGTTGTTCAGTATATATATGACACATAATCATGCAAATTGCGAATTTTGTCATACAGGGCGTAACGGTGTAAGACATGTGGACAACGATGCGGATTTGGTAGACGAACGAGATTTTCCGGACACATCGTTGAGATCAAACGAAGAAGAAGCGGAGTTGGAATTGGACTATTCAATCTCACCACATGAAAGCGAGCTGGCATCCGATTTGTCTTACACACACCGTAGGCCAGCACCAAATCGTGCACCGCGAATGCCACCACGGGGTTACAGATCAGCACCAAGAGCTCCCTCTCCGATGGACTCCGCTAATTCTCACGTCTCGGGTGATCCAACAATTATATGAGCCGACCAATCCGATAAACGCTTACGCTGAATGAACATTTTCTTTCATATAGGGGAGGTCATATTGTTTATTGTCTTCGTTACCCTTTACAAATCTATAAAATACCGTGTATATGTGTTTGCTTTGTATGTTTCAGCGAAACACATTCGAAAACTCGTCGGCCAAAGTAGTTGATGTCGACCAGACCAGTTGTTAGAACAGCAAATTATACCGCATAGTAGTAAGACTGTCCATCTGGTGGTTGCCTAATAGGCCGATCGGTAGCTGGCACTTTTATCAGTGTTGTGACAGAGTCGGTTAGGTCAAATTTAGTGGTTGCTCGTTTCCGATAGTTGACAGTAAGTGTGGTTGTTGTTTGATACTAACTATTCTTCGTGCACGCAACACTTGGCGTTCAGTCAGCTTGACATTTTTATTGACTAATGAATACCAAACACATAATGGGGTGGTTGACTAATGGAGTCGTAGTGTGGAATTCTCAGAAACTCGGCATAGTTTCGCAGCTCACATAGTTGACTGAATGTCACGTAAGGGAATATGGTCCCCTCTGTTGGTTCGAATGCATTCGAAGTCTGGACTGTTCATTCCGTGATTAACAAGCCTTCCGTAATGCTCACCAAAATATGATATATCGGTGAACGTCGAGAAAAAACTCAAGCGGTCAAGTACCAGCCGAAATTCCTCAGAGTGATGTGTGCCCTTAAACCTCGAGATACTCAGTGCGATTTATATAGAGATAATCAACTCGATCTTTGATGTGGCATAAGGTAGTACGGCGCTGCAATGATGAATGTCTTTGTAAAGAGGTGACAGACATGACGAACTATTTTATAGTTCTGGATTGTCATCTTAATATAGGTTTAGCTTATACGGAATACATTTGGACTCATCATAACGAGGTATACAAGGCGACCTACAGATCAGTTAGTTTCATACCAGCAATAGGAGTGTCAACAGATAAGAGTATACGGTTATCATTCAAAGGCAGGCACACAGAACTCACTCTGTTGTGTGCATCAATTTATCAGCAAAGAATTATGTTATATACAGACAATGATATGAACTAAAGCAGTTCGTTTCTTTCAGCAGTTTGAGCAAAACCGATAGAACAGGAAAACTGGTAGGTGCAAGCATTGTGTATTGAGTCGTCAGTATCGAATGTACAATAACATGAAACGTTTATTTTATATCTAACAGTTAGGGGGTGGGATATATGGATGGATCAGAACAGTTGCTTGAATGTGTGCCGAAATCTGTATTACCTAAGAACGGCAATGTCGTTGAAACACACAAGCAACCAGTATGTGCAGTTGCAAGTCCTGTCCTGACCACCGGTCACGTTATTGACCCAATTTGTGCATTCAGAATCCTATTACGTCATTTCAATCTAAGATAGCCGCGGTTTGTTCATGCTGTCGCAATCAATCGACTGAAGTCTGCCGTATATGATCGGAAACAATTGCTCGTAAACTTGACACTTCCCTGAACCTAGTTGCCTTTCCTAACTCACCGATTAACTATCCCCCCATCCCTCTACCATCTCGATATAAAATAAACCGTTCCACGTTATTGTAAATTCAGTGCTGACGGATCAATTCGAAATGTTTGCATCTACCAGTTTTCGTGTTCTAACTGTTTTGTTCAAATGTTGTGATTCACAATATTGTAACGGATTTGAAATTGATGGAACCGAATTAATTGCAGCCGAGTTCGATTACTCGGTGCTGCACGATAATCATAGAAGACCCTTGGCGGAAATGTGAATTTTATACTCAAAGACCCACTACACGTCCACGAACGTTGGAAAACAGCACTGCCACTGTGGTGTAAATATTGTAAGCCATGACAATCTGAAGTTTGACTCGTCTGATAAGAAGCTTTGCTGGTTCGGCTATCGAATTCGATGTTTGTCCTCAAACGCTCAGTACTGGGCATCTACAACGGACCATCACTGCCCTGTAGCGCTCTGTAACCACGTTGTACCTGACCCACTGTTTATCTCGAGGTCACAACTGATGGGACTAAAATATGGCAACTTGGTTGCCTTCTCTGTTCAAATAAATTAACACGATGGTACTAACCTTACGACAGTACTTGTTAATTCACAGTATGTGGCGCTAATGTCATGTATGTTGGTTACAAGTTGGACATCACTCACAACTGATTGCAGTTTTCACATTCTTGCAGATTTTTCAGCCAGTTACCTCAAAAACAAACCCAATACTCGAGTTTCGCTCTCGTTACAGTCTCTCAGTAGTTAAGTTGTTTTCGTAAGAATTCGGCTTTCTCTTTTGGTGTATGTGTGGATTCGACCACGGTCGCTTAGACGTATTGTCAAACCTACAAGTTAGAAGAATAGGTTTCCGAACGGAAAACAGCTCAAAGTTCAACGTATTCTGAAATGCGATCCCCGAATGCATTTAGTCTTAGGCGTGAACATTAGAAATGGCATCTGTCTACAGTAGATTTTGAATGGAACAGCCATTTTAAGACGATAAAGTAGCAAAGCAGCTGAAAATCCTGCAAAGTTTTCACAACAGTGTCATTCTAGAGATTATCGGCGTAGACGAATATATGGATGCCAGTTGAAACTTTATTACAGAAAAGGAGCCATGTTAGATATGAACAGTTTGATAGCGACCTACCTTAATCCGAAACCAATAACAGAGGAATATCTTGACTTCTGTGACTGCATTTGGTTTGATGGGTTTCATGACTACACTTGCCGTTTCTGTTTAGAGCATATCATCGACACATCTCCGAATCCTGATAAAACGGAGGTGGCACTTCTTTAGTTCCATGCTGGACAACAAACAGATTTAAAATATAAGGTGTTTTGTTGGCCAAGTTTTAGTGCTTGTTCATCATCTGACTAATTAGACAACAACGTGCGCTACTGGTCACTGGGCGAGCATACTCGTAAAGGTGTTTGTCATAATTACCTTACATAATCGGATGTGGGACAATTAGGTGTCCGAGTTGACCACTAGAATTTCAAGTGTGTGACTCAGCCAGGATAGAGTATACTTGTAGAACTTGTTTTCCCAATGGACATGTTTTGTAAGGCTTCAGCAACGTATCAGTCGGTAAGTGAAATGACAATGTGCATCTTATGCGAAAATAGTAAGTTATAATAGAAGTCGCGAAGGAAGTCAGACGCTGGGTGAATTTTGATAGGTTATTCGTTGTGGTAAAGTGACCTGTGTAACACATTATTTCCTTCTCCCACATTTTTCATTTTAACAAAACACTTGTGCCGCATGTGCTTACTCGAACATTGCAGATAACTGACTTCACAATATGCGAATAATGGCTTTCAGGCTTGCTCTGTAGACGTTTGCAATTATCTGTAAAGTGGGTGGAATATACAGAAAACTCGGAATGAGACAAACAGCCTACAAGAGATTCTAGACTCTGGAAAGTATGACCGTTTTGTAGGAGTGTTGTGTCGAAAGGGATGCGTGAGAATTTTTAAGCATTCTCTTCACTGAACCCACTTTTCAGTATCGCGCAGTTCGGGATTGCCCCAATATCAAGTGAGTCTTGGATAAATGGACATAATAGGTGGGATTTTTACATGAGCATTCCTATGCTTATTTATGAATCGTACAAGTCTGCTGAAATGACTTGTTATGGCGGCTCTGGTTTGACACCGATGCACTGTTTGATGATTACATTCTAGACCGTTTCTGAACACTGACCAACATATCTACCTTCCTTCTCATCGTCTTAGATTTGTGACAGTTCACGAGATCTTTTCTGAGTGTTGTACACAACCCAAAAAGTATTTGTGTAACTGCGAGCGCTGAATGAGACATGCTGAAAGCATTCGTGTGTATAATTAACGTTTGCAGGTGTTGGAAAACATTAAATGCCAATTATGACTGAGTGACATTTACTTGATGAATTATCTGTTATATCCGGATTTCTGAGGAGTAGTAGGGGATTCTGGTCTTGTGTAAATTGGACATGGCTCAACGTGTTGCAGCCATTGCATTCCCATAGACTTTGCAGTCAGCCCATTTACGAAAAGAAACACTAGACTCGGGTTTCGCTGTCATTACAGCTTGTCAGTAGTGCATATCTTTGTCACGGGCGGGACTAGAACTTCGACCACGCTACATGTGAGACAACCGTGTTGACCACTGCGCCTCTGATCTCACAATAGGTAGAACCAAATCATCATATGTAAACATTCAGCCACATTTGCTGATGAATAATGCCCAGATTGACCGATCGCTTGAAGGAGACATAATAATCCTCCTGTTAGCTCCAATCTGTGACCCCTCCACTATGACATGCTTGTTGTACAGCAATGTATTAATTGTGTTATTCTTGCTTGCTTCGACATTAGTATCAGGTCAACTCTTGAGACAAAGTACCATGTTGAGACAGAAACGTCAAAAAACAGTTCGCCCTCAGTAAACGTGCCTCACTGTTTTAAGAATCTATAAGTTCCGGCACAGTTTTGCCTGTCACTTATACACTACTTTCGATTGAGTGTCCAGTCCACAAATAGAATGAAGGTTTGTGTCATGTCACACTTTCAGTCGATTCAGATGCACGGGACATCCAACGCAATCATCAAAACCAAAGTAAACGTCAAGGCCATTGTTTGTTTGGTGATACGGGGAGACGCAGATTACGTCCCTGAAAAGGGACACGACAACAAAATCCGAAATCTACACCACGGGGCTCACCCAACGGGCAAGCCACCTAAATGAGTTGGAGGAGTGAGCGGGCGTAACACACCACTGAAACCATAGCAAGATTAGCCGGTTGTGCGTAGGGTGGGGGTGTACGGGCATTTCCAGTGTAGTCACTCGGACCTATAGTCCCCAAGTTTTTGTCACCATGCCTCATTATCGCTAACAACGGGTTGTTTACACACATCTCTGCAACCGTTTCAACGCTTGAAAGGTAATGCTGGACTAGGATCCAGCACGCGCCGGTGAGTTCAAATGGTTAATGTAGAAACGCGATATTTCCCCAACGGATTGTGCCATCACAATAGTATTCTAACCAAAAAGCAGACAATAAAAAAGTTACGTTCGGGTACGAAACAGATTCATAAATCACTAGAAGACATAAAAAAGTTTTTCCGTAGAGTCTGAGGCACGACATGCTATGTTTTTAGGTTTATCGCTATTTGTAGACTCTGACGTGATGTATTACAGTATTACAGTACACACAGTATTACTGCCATACTGTTAAAGCGATAAGCGCCGTTTGAGACCTCTCAGTACTATGGCCTCATTATTGAGTCGTTTTTCCACTTTCTGTCAACATTTTATTTGGCCGTTTCATCAGTGATAAAGGCAACTTGCTGAGTTATCGAGATGGGCGTGGACAGCTCGTTTAAAAATGTTGTCCAGATTGAAGTACTCTTGTTCTGTAGAAACCTGCCTCGCCTTGAGAAACAATATATCCAGGATGCGGAGGGCGTTTAGTTTGGGTCACATGTTGATATCTGTGAGTACTGATCGAACTGGGCGTGACGGGATAAGGAGCGCAACGTACTGCTTATAAGTATTGTGTTTGTTCACAAACTGACTTCTCTGGGATTGTGCAGACCGTAAATCTAAATGCTTCTGATGAGACACAGATCGAATTAATCACTCAAGGGCCCACAAGTCCCACATGTCACCCACCTACTCAATCACTCATGAAATAACCTAAGTGCTGATGATGTAAAGATCGCCGTTCTTTCTGCCCATGTTAAGAGAGTGTAACTAGGTTTACGTTTGTTTATTTTCTTATTCTCGACTCACTTCGGACCCGCATGATTCACCCAAATAAATGGGTTCGTATGCCTGTTTTTATCATCTTGGAAATGACAGTTTCTGTTGCACAGTCCGAGAGTTTTCCAAAATTATTCTAACCGATGGTCGTGTCATCTGATACTGCCTAGTAACATTACTTTTGATTTTATTCGGTTTCTTTTGGTACTTGAAGACTGGTTGCCAGAAATAAGGATTTTTCTTTCAACAGCGGATTCTTTATGACAGGCGTTTCACTATATCCCACGAGCATGTACGGTTGGCGGCATTTGTTTCCAATTAGCCTGTTACAGTGACAGAGGTCAATAGGCGCCTGCGCACAACACACTACTAATGTCTTGCACTGTACCACTTGTGGTTGAAACTACACACCACGTTTCCCAGCCAAAACTGAAGTTATAAGACCGGAAGTTGTGTGAGTGGAGGCCTTTTTGGTCCAGTCGACCAATGCCAGTCAGTTGAATGGTTGATTAATGAGAAATTAATTCCTTTATCGCCCAGAGATGTAAAATAAAGTGATTTCACTGGAACTGGAAACAAAACTGGAAATAAACATGATGAAAATATTTGGAAAGAAGCAGTTCAACGTGGAATCAATAACCAAATAAAACCTTCATCACCAGAGCTGAAAAACGGTAGTAGGCCGTCGTGGCTCAACTTTTTGAAGGTAATTCGTTCTGTTCGGAATACAAACAATTAAAATGGTTATGTACTTTATTCATTATGACGGAAACTTCGTCTTATCCGAGTTTTGATCAGTCAACCTCTTTCAAGGTACGGAACTCTTACCTCATTGAAATCGGAATTTAGGTATAAACCATTTTGTTGTAAGATGTATTCATTATAGATTCACAATTACTCGCTAAGTTACAGAAGCAAACAGGTGGTCCTGATGATGATTAGAGTAATGGCGGACAGTTGCTTCCCATTTCTTAGGTCTCATCGGTACACTTTACGTGAAGAAGTCGAGCCCAAGACAGGGAACAAGTGTCGGATCGTTAGGCTATCATGTGATTATAGGTCTGGCTCTTATCAACTAGAATTCTGAGTCATGGTCATTAGGATTTCCGTGATGAGCCCCTTACGGTTGGTCCATGAGCCAATGCATACCCACCATAGTTTCAAAAGAGGATGAGAAAGATTTTGGTTTACACTTGGACTCAGTGACAATCAGCGAAGTGGTGGACAATTGGTTCGACGTTGTTGAGTCTCATTAACAAAGCGAACGCCGAATAACGGAGCCCATGACAAATTTCTGAGCTCCTGGCGTGGCTTCGTAGCTCAGCTGGTAGAGCGCTTGCCGCGTAGAGGCATGGTGTTTCTGTCGCTGGTTCGAATCCAGCCGAAGCCCT
>LUCH01000018.1:420220-437716 GCA_013368495.1 Paragonimus heterotremus | reverse complement strand
TCCCTGAAACTTAAGGATCGCGTATATCAGACAACATTGAGGGCTGTATTACTTTACGGCAGCGAAACCTAGCCGCTCAGGGTGGAAGACGTGAACCGTCTTCAGGTATGTGACCACCGGTGTCTGCGTTCAGTTGCTCGTATCGGGTGGCACCAGCTAATAAGCAACAAGGCGGTTAGGAAGCGGGTGTGTTGCAGTGATTGTCAAACGAGTTCTTTTGTCCCAGTGGCGTCATAATGATGACGTAATCGTACCAAAACGTTGTTTCCGTGTGTGTCGATGACGTGTCTGACCTCACTCAAACTAGCTAGTTGTTTTTGTCCGTTTCGCCCTGACAACTCTGTTTCATATAAATTGTTATGTTACGGGAAAAGGTTGCTTTGTTGTTATGTAATTAGCCTGGTGATGAATAACCGAAAACGAGCTTGTTCGCTACACTGTTGTTTTCTGATCACTACCCTGGGGATTTTTAACCACTTTACCTAATCTTAATGAATTAAGCTATGTGAACAAGTTTCCATCAAATTACACATATCAATGACGAAATTGAAGTTTATTCTGTGGTAAGTGTGGTGAATGTGAGTAAACGAGACAGAATACACGTGAAGTTCTGATACTGTACAGCTCAACTTTATTTATCGTATGGGATTCCAGTGTGGTCTTGACGACCGCCTAAGACATAGAGGAGGTACCATCAAGACAACTGTGAACATAATGCCCGTAAAGTGTAATTAATTTCACCAACTGTACGCTTAACGTTAGTTGTGTTCCCATTTCTGTCAAGAATTTCTAAAGAAGCAAGCAGTGCTTATATGATGAACAGGAGTTGCGTCGTCGACTTCGGCTGTATTGTTTCAAGGATTAACTATGTACGGTCTGACAGCGGTTAAGACAAAGGCGGGAAGAAGCAATCTTACTGCACGTTTTGATTAGTTATTGCCTGGGGTTCAGTTAACCTTGGTGATTACCTCAAACGATGTAGACACAGACACGTCAGCCTCAAGAATAAAGCAGTGATTTGATTTGTCCCGATTGCATGGAAAATATTTCACTCAGGTAACTGGTTAAACGGCTGACATCAAGACAGTGAACGCGATAACGCAGTTTTTATGTTGTGTAACAGGTAGTTTCGTTTGTGAGTAGTATACTACTCACAAGCGACGTTATGAAACTAAAGAGCAAGCCTCAAAGTCAGGATGACGACAGACCAGAAGCGACTATCGGAATAGTGTGTACGTGCTATGGGGGGGAGAGACACCAGGGCGAATGACAACGTACCACTGTTCATTGTGAGTGAATGCACGTCAGCCGTGCAAATTAGTGCATGTGTTCGTCGTCTCATGTTTAACATGACCCGTACCGGAGTTCGTGCAATAAACGAATTTGTAGGCTAAACGTATTTTGCGGCCACACTGCTGAAGGTATCATTTTGGCGCAGAAAGTATGCATGATAGGTTACGATAAAGTATATTTGGTTTTGTTTTCTTATTAGAAAACAACATGTTGAACTAAACAATAGCATGCACAAGAAATATACGCGTACTTCTCCAATCAAACTGGATAGGCAGCTTTGAAACATGGAGTGGTGGCAGCTTTAATATGATTTCGTTACTTGTCCTCGAAGTTTATATAAATCATCCTTCCACGGATTCGTTCAACATACAGTATCAACAAGACAGCTTTACGACTACTTTCTATGTGGGAGTCTTCCAACAGCGAACAACAAGCTGCGGTTCCACATACTACAAGGCTATTAGAGACGGTGCTGTCTCGCCTTAAGGTATCAACGAGAGAACGCAACTGCTCTTTGTGATATTTGCCACCATATGATCCCCAACATAGCGGATAGTGAGTCATCATCTTTGTTATCATTGCTACTTGAGGTAAAAGTTGCGACTCACAACGTTAGTCACTGTTAGACATTCCTCGAACCTCCAAAGTGGCGGCAGCGGTAAAAGCGCAAAACAGATGAAAGTCCTCTTCCACTGGTGTAGTACACATCCTGTGCTCAATTAATATCACTCGCTGGCTCATGAATAAAAAGCACCTAACGTGTTAAATTCCTCAAGAACTTACACAATTTGATAAGTCGAATAGGTTATCGAGTATGAGCGATGTGTGAATAATGGAGAACAACCGTGTATGACATGCATGTGTCAAACTCAGTGTTTGTTTACACCTTCAGGAAATTCAGGTCGATAACGAAATCTGTCGCAACCCATTCGACAAGTTCATCAATTTATACTTCAGCTGAGATGGATTCACCACCACCACCGTGACCTATCTGCTCACGCCTAATACGTTCAACAGGGAACCAAGTGTACTCAGTTGTACAATTTATGTCTTTCACCTTACGCAACATTTACCATTCATCATCTTATTCCACCGTTTGACTGATGCATGTCCGTGTCTGATGCTTGATACGGGAAATACTTTGTAGGCTTCCATCGTCTCAACAACCGCACACGAATGCTCTTTTTAAGTACTATCTCTTGTGACCTTGGATCCCCAGTGTGCTGGCCCACCGCGCCGATGTGTGTGCGCGTGCGTACGTACTACCAACTCGCATATTTACAAACTGGTCGTCACCCCTCATCAGTACATTATGCGTCACTGGTTACTGACCGGTAATTATATCTACAGGCTATTATTTTTAATTTCACATTTTGACTTGCTTTTATCTCTAGTGTACATCAGTTGGCTCTGTACAAATGCGTACATCTTGTCTAATATAATACCCATCTCCCGTACGCGCACCTTGCTTCCCTGTTCCACCACCAATACATTTTCGGTTTCTGGGCTAACAGCAAAATTGGCATATTAAAGGAAACTACTTCGGAACCGCTTACACTGCACTGCTCGGTGACCGCACTCAGGATCAATCGTTTATCTTTTTATCTACAGATCGGTTAATCACTGCTTTCATTTTTCTTGCTTCCAGTTTGAACCAACAATTGTATGTGACAGTCGCTTGTGCCTAGACTACACGTTACAATACATGAGCTACTTTACTAATTGTATCCTGAACCTAAGGGATACAACGAAATACAAACCAAGTCCTTCAGTTGCGGTCTATAAGCTTTGCTTAGTTTGAACATCGTGATAACGGTTACTTAATGGTTTTGGGGGCCGTCACTCGGTCACACAAACTTAGGCGTCATGAAATGCACTTAACTAGAGTCCGCACATCTTTTCGTCTTTTCTGGTGAACAATTGTTTTAATTGTCAGCTACAACCTACTATTCACCAGACAAATAATTTGTTTCATTATCCCAACATCGGTCTACCTTTCACACTATTTTAACTTTCTTTTTCCAGACACTTTTCCACTAAAATCGAGTGCTAGTTAACCGTTCTCACAGCCAAATTCCACATGTGCGAAAAATCACCTCATGCTTATTACATAATACAGGAAATCTGATTGTTTCCACGATCAATTCTTTAGTTGGGTTGAAAGTGATTTACACTAAATCTGAATTTGGAAACCCCACATGTTTTCCCTGACGCGACCGGTAATGACTTGTGGACAGGCTGACTGCGACAGTTAAGAATGATTAAGTCTCTTGGTGATTTATTCTGTTGGTTCCCAATACGATGGTTGAGCAGATAATTGTGATCGATTAAGCTTCGATTAGTGACTGTCTGGTTATTTGTGTGTGTAGATAATTAGCCTGATTTATCTGAGCTGTGGTTACCTGTGACTGATTTTCGATTGTCGTGTTCGGATGTTCTCGAGTTCACCCTGGTTAGGTTACTTGGCTGACCGAGCACAACGGCGTCTGCTCCAAGAATGTTAGATTATGACATCCGACTGTTATGACTTTTTCGACCGACCAAATGTGTTTGCTTCGGAGTAATGGAAGCCGACTCAGTATCATCGAAATGAATTGAGCTTCCATGTATCAAGTAGACAATGAAAACATCAAGATGTTTGCTTTCTAAGAATGGATCAAATGCCACCTACTCCAGTTTTACACATCTGAACTAAGCAAAGCTGTATGATTCCTTCTTAATCGGAACCATTTTCTCCTTTTGCGCCGTTCACTGTACATGGTTGTAATGCACTCGAGGCTTCGGATACACAAGCAGATCATGCTTAAAATGCCAGTATGAAAATCTAATCGCTGTTGGGCTTGTAACATTTGTCGTAGTTTACTTCCTGTGGTGTCACTAAGTAGTTTCAGAATTCAAGTTAACAGCTAGTTTTAGTCTTGAAAATTGTCGTCGTGGTAGCTGACCAGAAAAACCATTGAACTGGTCGTTTTTACACGCATCTGCTGGTCAAATCATTATATTTGTTTTCTTTGGACAACAACATCCGCTTCAGGAATAAGTGAGAACTCACCAATGTATATACTGAAGTAGTCGAAATAGATGTGCCGTATGACCTATGTAGGTTAAACGTTGATAAACGTTGCCAAAGAGAGTACCTACAGTCAGTTCATTTTTCAACTGGCGTGGAACACAGTTAGACAAGTTAATCAGCCACAAAATGGTTCTCAGCACATTCTTCGCCAATGTTTGCAGTTACTGCTCGTAACCTGTAAGGAAATATGCTGACGCGTGTAAGTTATGAGCATTTTGCTGCTTCGCGTAATGGCTAAAGATTTTCAACTGGTGCTCTAAGTAGGAAATGCCTTTGTTTCTTATCTTTAGTGTTTATATATGAGCGAACTTAACCGAATAAACTTACGGTGCTTAAACCGACCAAGAATCAATTGTACTTGAAGAACTTTTGAAGTTTATTCGGTGCGCACCTGGTGTAAGCAAATATGAGGTCCGGGTTATGGAAAAATATATGGACCTCCTGGAGATTAAAAATCTTTAAAGAAAGCACATTAATATTACTGAGATCTTGCCAGTCAGCCATATTTTAAACCAGAAAAAAATTGACGGATGAGTGGAGCGAACAAATCAGGGAAATAAAGGAGAAAAAATACAGTGCAACGAAGATGCTGAAAGACGTGATCGACGAAACGTTTTCCTAAGACTTTCTCGCATTCGTTGAAGGATATCACTAAAGCAGCACAGTCCTGTTTGGTTCTCGGTGTTTTATTACAGTGCCGCCTTTTAAAATGTCAAGCCTATTGCAGCACGGTGTTCAGAAAGGGCTCACTTTCCTGCGCTTCAGCCAAAAAACGTAGCTCTCACATAAACAAACTGGCTACCACTATTGTCGAAGGAACTAAACCTCTTCCACCTGTTCGTACTTTGCCATGGATGCCGTTACTATTGAGCTACCCCCTTTCCCTGCTGAAATGGCTCTGAGCCGTTCCATTGGCAGGTGCCACTCGTAACGGTCATGTGACTAATCAAGCTCACTTTCAATCGTTCATTCATCGTTAATGTGGTCAGCTGACCTCACGTCATAAGTGTCACAGACGCACACGTCTCCGAATGAAAAGCACGTGAGGGCTAAGCCAGGTATATAGGCACAACACGGTAAAAATTTACAAAACAGTTCCGATCGACGTCACATAGACAATGTCATCACAACGATCCTCAAATTCACTTACTAGAATGCCAGCGAGCAGTTGTCTGACAACGCCTTGATTACCGGTGAGTAATATAGGAGTTTGGTTTATAAAAATCGAACACCACTAAAAATCAGTCGCAGCTGTTCCATTCTGATAGACTTGTGAACCGATCCCTTTAGAAAAACGGCCCTACACTAGAGATTTGCTCTAGTAAGAACTCGTCGATTGTGTAAATCCATATGTTAGATCACATATTAAACACCATACAGTTATCTCATGAACACGCCCAGACATTCGTTTGTGAGTTCTGCTCAGATTGCCTGGTAGCCACAAGGGGGATACAGCAACCATCCTGGCAACTCCGATCAATGGTCCAAAAACAAAAATTTTTCAGATCGGTGACGCGTGAAACAATACAACTTTGAACGCCACTCTTTCAAAATCAAACGAACTGGCAACATGACAAAACAACGGACTCAAAGACGTGAGCTATACCACACTTCCACGGCTACACGCTAAATCAACACGATCCTGCCCGTACAGCATTTCTGTTGCACATTTTATGTCTGAACTATTGCAGCTATCAGCCAGCCCGTAACTCACATTGTTTTTCATTCAGCTCTTCATCAGAAAATTATCCGTTTAGGATAAAAGAAACGTACCCACTGAGTGAATTGCATGATGGCGCTCATAAAATTCGTGCCACGTTGCACAAACTGCTCTTTTGTTCCCAACTTTGACAGTTCAAGAGTTCATTTAGGGACGTACGGTAGATAATTGCACGGGAATTTGCAAACGGCTTTCACTCCAATGCCCACACTATTCTCGTTCACGTTTGTGACTATTCGTTGTCGGTGTGGAAACTGCCATTCCAATCGGGACTCGGTTTACGTAATTGTGTGCCACTAGGTAGAGATTGTTACACGGTCTGGACGACCAGGTGTCTGTCTCAGAAACTAGGTGAACGCCACTTCACATATATGGGATTGCCGAGTTGAAAGCGCTAGCAAGCCTTAGGAGTTCTCAAAGCCCAATAGTGTCGCTGAACTCACTTTGTAGCAGGGTGCGACATTTGATACATTTAATTGTTTGTGTACCACATAAGCACATAACAAAAATTAATGCAGACTTTTGGATAAGTACCGCCTTTGCAGGATGTCACATTTGGAGGTACATAAAACGAGCACTACATAAAGTGAACTTAAGCCTCAATAACTTTAGATATTTGTCAAAAATACGATATTTCAATGGTGTGTTGGTCGCATAGCTTGATTGTATGCTGATTTGGATTTATTTCACCAATGACTTGATGAATTGCCAACCAGTTCAACACACTTTAAACACATTGGAGGTCCCGACAGTAACGCTCCCGTAGGCCCTATCGTACCAGTTCCTTCAAATGAGCTTCGGGAAATGTTGCTGAATATCTGTGTCCAAAGGCAATCCTCACTATGAGGATCCTAAAATCTGTCTCAATCATTCGTCTCTGTTTTATGGTGCATCACTTATTGAACATAATTTTGGGTTTGGAACCAGACATCAGCCTAGTGATTTGACATCGTCTTCTCATTACACTAACATGAAGCTCGTTCCCTCTATTCATTGTGCTGGATACAAACAAGCACAAACCAGGTTGTTGAAGTTGGGCAGATAAGTAAGCATCAAATAGACGTTACACCATACAAACTCCCGACCTTCACAAATCAGTGCAGCTTGATAACCTGAAGTCAACTATGCCCATCTGTGTCACTGAGAAACAGGGAACCACAAAGACTATGCAACTTGATCGTCTTGCTCGTAAGATTTGCTATAAATGATGAATGATAGGTTGGGTCAGTTAAAATGAGATAGCTGGTCCGCATCTGCATCAGACCATCTCTATCTGCTTAGTCTAGAGAAAGACAAAACCTGTTTTTGAGAATGGAAACTGCTGTTGTATATTCCGACCAAGACGAACAAAATTGCAGGGTGAACGAGGAGTGTGGGGATAAAAAAGCCCACCCCAGAACTCTAGTTCCGGCGCACAAAGGTAACAATTTTATTTGATACAGTATTCCATTATCGCCTGGTAGAACAACTCATGCATACATATTGACTGTATTGACTACTAACTAACGACTTTTTATTTTCGATTCATCTCACCTACCAAAACTATGAACTCTCCTATGTCTACCCTACATGGTTCTACTTAAATGTGTACGCTAGCGAAGCAAAGATTACCAGTTACTGGCCTTTATCTTACGTACGCAGACTTCATTTGGTTGTAAATCATATTCTTCTGTACAAGGTGAGTTTGGTCTGAGTAAACTTCAATAGTTTACCACGTTATATCAGAATATGAGGTTAACAGCTGTCTTGCTAGACTATGCTTACCTCTAGTTTAAAACCACGTTGTATACGGGAATTTGATAAGGACCTATTTACCAGACAACGTCATGTATTTCGATCACCCAAAACAGAGCCCTAAGAGCAGAGGACTGAGAATTTCTTCGTAAGTGAGACCATTACTTATGGTTGTCATTACAAAAGTTTGCATACATATAACATAATATAACAGCACCTTGCTTTATTTGATCGATGAAAAGTACCGTCTCGGCAATCACTTGAACCGCAGTTATAAAAAAACACCAAAACCCAGGTCGAAGGAATGAATCACGTGCTCAAATATTGATTGCGCTTGTAGTTTTTTTCTGTCGATCAACCGAACGATTCGTCATATCGATTTGTTACGATATACTAATACTGTGGATGAATACGATCGCTCTTCTGGTTTGTCTTATTAGGATTATCCGTTAATCGTATGTTTGTGTTGCTACTACAGTGTGTGGTTGAAGTTAACCATGCTCTATGACAAGACTACGTGAAACATAAATGACCTTCCGTTCAAGCAGCTCAGAGAACGTTGCACGTTGAAATGAAGGTGAACACGGTTTTCTTCAGATGCTATTCACTTGCGTCTACCCTACAAGATTATCACGAAAAGAGCTTCCGGTACTTTCTCCCCATGACTAAAATGGTAATTCTAAATGGTATTACGTTTGCGTAAGTTAGCAATAAATATTTAGCCACATTAACTAAATGTCATCATGTGTTAGTACTTCCGGTTGTGTAAGGATATACTATGCGTTGCGCTGATGCTCACTATTAATTAATTCCTTGATTAAGCCACAACGAGTTAAAACCAGAAGAGATAAGTTTCGCAACGGGTAGACCCTCTAGGAGAGCGTTTATCATGCATAAACACAACCATCCTATTGGTAGCCTTTCCACACATACCAGTACGTGTCAGTTGATGACCGTCTTAGATGAAGCTTGTATAATATAAATTTTCTGATTTAAACTGCTTAATAAAGAATCACCGAGACGGCACTGACGGTATGAAACTTATAACTCTTTTAGTTTTAATTCATTTAAGCCTAACCAAAGAATAACTTGATAAACATCACTATCCAACTTAATAGAATACTCCTAAAACGACGTGTTCCAACACTGAAATTTGCAAGACATCAACTTATTTATGTTGACCGAGTGTTTACTTCTAACTGGACAGTTACGGTTGTCAGTTGTAATCGATACGACTTTGTTCAGTATAAACACAGACTTGCATTCATTTCAGAACTGAACTGAAAACAATCACGAACCGGCTGCAAATCGATCAGTCATTCGAACGATCGGTTGGCCAATTTATCGTAGCTAGTTTTACAAGAACACGGGGTAAGATCAATGGAAGCGTTTGCATCCGACCAACTTCCCGAACTCGATGCTGAAATCGACTGTCTCTACGACACAGTTCGCTGGTTAAAGGAAGTGAAATCCAAGCCGTCGGGAGCAACCGGTGAAGAACGTCAACGACTGGCACGAGTTTTGAAGACACAAAGTGATATTTGTCGAGCCAGTCCGACGATTGTTGAGCATTGTGATTTTGGAGTGTTTTACGGGCAGAAGGCAGATCATAAAGCAGGGACTGAAGCTTTCGACTGGTTTCCCCCCGCGGTATGGAAAAGGGACCAGCAACACGTCGTCGTTTATATTCATGGTGGATTTTGGAGAGCTCTGGATTTATCTGAAAGCAGCCATTGGGCAACACCAATTACTCAGGCTGGTGGAGTATTCGTCGCGTTGGCTTACCGTCTGGCGCCATGGCAACCACTTCACAATATGCCTATTAGTTTATGTAAAGCCTTGTCGCAAATATACAGTCACACCCAAAAACGTATACAACAGATCTTGCATATAAAACCAAATATCAAAATTCACCTTGTTGGACATTCGGCAGGGGCGCAGCTAGCAATGGAAACGTTTTATGCGGCTCACTTCAAAGACGGGAAGTACAAAGATTGGCTTTCTGCTGTAAATTCCCTTATCTTGATTTCCGGTCTGTACGACCTCAGACCACTTATCCACACTACGGCAAACGCGGCCTTAAGATTGACTTCAACAGAACAGGCATGGACTTGCAGTCCACTGAGATATGTTACAGATAGTTCATCACGCCTACTGGAATATACACGATCTGTTCGATGGCTGATTGCTTGGGCTCAATACGACCCACCAGGTTTCATCGAGCAGTCAAAATGCATGATCGATGAACTACACAAAACACTCAGAAACCCGGCCGAAACCACATTATTTAATGAAATTGAAACGTTTTGTATTGATGATGAGGATCACTTTACCAGTATCGAAGGCTTACACTACGGCGTTGCAACCAGTACTTTATTAAGAAGAATTGTTCAATTTCTGCGTTTAGATGAGTAACTGTTCGTGCTATCGTTTCCCCCCCCCCCAAGCATTCTGTTCTGTACTGTCCGATATGAAAGCGAGTTGAATTGTTCATAAACGTGTTCACGTGAGAGTCACCTGAAATTCCCCTATAATAAGATTACAGACTCAGAAGCGCATTTTTCCAGACATGTCTACAAGTAATTCATAGATAAACTTGCATAAAAGGAAGTCATTCCAACAAACATTTCTTTCTATAACATCCATCAGAACGATGCGAATGGACAAAAGTTGTCGTAAATAAGAGACTGTCCATAATCAGGTTAACGTAATATGGTTTCATTCTTTCTATCCGACAGTAGGGCAGAGTCATCGGACGGAATGTTAGTTTTGTTGTTAGTTTATGTGTTGATTTTCCTGATAACTGGTGTATAATATGCTGGATAAACGTTTAGCAGACCTCAGTATAGCGACGATACAGGCTTGCTTAATAGTTTTGCTGTCAATAACAAGGGATAACAGTATGCCTATTTAGTCAATCAACCAACTTCTCTACTACACACAAATACTCTCTAAATGTGAAGTTTTGTCACTGTGATATTATGTCATCAAAAGCGGTTTGTTCAGACGCTGCACCTACCATGGCCACAAATCCACCGGATCGATGGCTAACCTGCGCGGTCAAACCAATGGACAAGCGTGACGTAACCGGCCAATCAAGTAGTCGCCAGTTGACTGACCAATAACCTAGTTTCTCTGTAATAAGTCTGATCAATATCACGATCTAACTCTATTAATTCCTTATATAATTGTACCGGCCTGAAGATGAATTATCGAAAACGTATGTTCGCCTATACGTCTTTATTCTCATTACCGTAATGGGCATATTTGAAACTGTGATATTAAAACATATCGACTGAACATCGCTCATAACTGACTGCAGCTGCCGCGTTTCTATAGCCATTTTCACAAAACAGCACTAGAATCGAGGTTTTCATGTGTTAGACCTCTTCAGTAGTGTATATCCTTGCCATGGCCGGGACTAGAACTCCGGCCACGTTTTCATGAGGCAACGGTTTTACCTAGTGTGTCACTGACCTTACATTAGGCTAGACCGAATCATCATATGTGGACACAGTCACATTCGCTTGCCAGCCTTGTTCAGGTTGCACGATCGCTTCGAAGGTGACGAAACAACTATCCTGTGAGCTCCAGCTAACTAGGATTCTCACAACGAGAATTTTCCGTCAGGTTGAAGTCATAAAACACTAAAACGTTGGACAGCATTGTGACTACTAGTAATTAGAATAGAATCCTGGCTTAACTAATTCTGAAACCCTACGGTCCCTTGGTGCGGCTCACCCATAACGAAAGAAGATCGTGGTTCTGAAATGCGCACTCACACAAGCACACACAATACACACGTACGCATTCACTGGCCGAGTGATTCTCATGCGCACTAGCTGAGCTCACAGGTGCGGGACAACTTTCAACCCCGCACCTTGGCCAACGAACGCTTCGGCAACACGCCAAGGCAACGGACACAAGGACGTGGGCAACACCACACCCCCACAGCTCCACATTGCACCAACATGATCCTACTACTCCGACATTCTCTGTCGGCACTGTGTACATCTAGATATTGCTATCAACACTTTTACCAACGTGGATGTTGTTTTATGTTGCACGTGAGTCTCATTTGTTTGTATAGTTTTTTTAAATCGTTCTAACGACTATACCGAGTCCAGGTATACGCATCGACCTCAACCATGTTTCATTCAACTGTAGTAGGTAGAAATTGTCAAGCTGTCATTAGTTTTAGATAGCTCCATTATCTTGACACTGTTGAGTCCAACGTGGCCAGTTTATTATTACATTTTTCAGCATTTGACAAGTTATTGTTGAACTATGCACCATCAACAACGCATTCTTTTTCGTCTACTCAGTTTGTTTCTGGACAATTTTCGCACGGTTTCTTTTCGCTGACCGTCAATTAGACGACCGTTTGGATAGCTTTATTGGAGTGTCCCCTGCTAGGTTTTTGAATAAAGGGTCCCACTGTTAAGTTTAGGGTAGCTGAAATTCAGTGTAAGACCGAATGGGTTACACACTCATACGCCTTGTTTCCTCAAGTCGTCTTGAGTTTTAACAGCGAGATTGTACAACAGGTTACGAAACCATATCCGACATAGCCTCATGCGAATCTTAAGCAACTTTGCTGTAGCACACTATAGAATCAGAACAGAGGCGACTCGAACAACTGATGAATGGCAAGACTCGACAACCGAAGGCCATTCCAGCTGTTGAGGCGTTTGCTACAAAGATTGGATGAACGGTTCATGGAGGAAGCATTATTTTGTCCATTTTCACAGCTCCTCCCAACTTTTGTTCGGGACTTTTTAGTCTCACATCAGAATATGATTCTTTGTGAATTAGCTAACCTTTCCGATGAGCTCATCAGCATACCCAGCAATTGGCAGTTTAGTTCAGTTGCTCCAACATCAGAAGATGTCTTCCAGCATGTTCTCTGCCATCAAACCACGATTCTATAGAGTAGTCCGGAAGAGCTTCAACTAAATCGAGAGTCAAAACGCTGTAGTCACAGTCGTAACCCACTTATGTGTCCGCGTGAGTACGCTTATCACATCGTTCTAGTGGTCGTTACCACAGTCTTTGTTGACATCATGCAGCCTACTAGACCAAAGCTCATAAATGCACTCCACTATATCAGTCTACACTAACAACGTCACTTTAAGCAAACTGCCACGTTAGTCAGTAATGATTCGGATTGCATCTGGCACACCAGACACCACACTACTAATCAGCTATTCCTCGTGGAGTGTGGAGCAGATGTCAGTGTCAAACCACCCACACTAGAGGAAGAAACGGTAACCAATAGGAACCATTTTCTGGCCACAATGATCAACATATATGGGGAAAATTTTTTGATCCTAAACGCTGGTCTCCGACATTCATTTCCGTAAATATCCACCCTATCTAGCATTCTCAGAGCTGTCATTGACAGTGATTTCTTTCTGCATTTTAACCTCCTACTGGATATGAAAAACCATCTCTTGATTGATGCTGAACCAGATGGCCAACCATCTTCATGCTTCTGGTTTAATGATCAGCCCAGTCCATTTTCCACAAAGCGAAAAAATTATTATAACCGACTTTTGAAACAGCTTCTAAGCATTACAACCAATTTTCCCTCACACAAAATTCAAGGACAACGTCACATACCGCATTTTAACGAGTGGTCCGCCAGCATACGACCGCCCAAGACAACTCAGTGTTCAACAGTTGAAACAACCGGAGGGGGGCGAGATCACTTGATCTCCAAAGAGTGGATGTACCTGATGCCTAAGAAGAACGACGAGTGGCGACCGTGTATAAACTATCATGCATTTATCAACGTGATTGTCTTGTACCGGCATCCATTGCCTCACATTTATGACTTTGCTGCAACCCTTCAAGGTAAACACATTTTTCCTTCATTGATACTATCCGTGTTCATCATGGTATTCCTGTCGAAAATGATGGCAGTAAAAAGAACACAGCCAAAACTCCATTTCATATCTTTGGAGTTACTCGCTCGCAGTTTGGTTTGAGAACAGCAGCTCAAAAGTTTCAGCCTATTCATTGGGTACGTAGTCATTCTGACATTGTTTTTGTTTACTTCGACGACATTATTTACAGGTAACAATCAACAAGAGCATCTGAATCAACTTCGATCGATTTTTGTACGCTAATTACGCCACGGTATCGTATAAATCTCACCAAATATTCTTTCCGACAGTCAAGTAGACTTCCCAGATCACATTTCTGACCATATCGGCCTCATTGATGAGGTAAAAGCAATCACTGATTTTCCAGCTCCATCCTCCATGCAATAACTTCGCCACTTTTTGGGAATGGTAACTTTTACCAACGCTCAATTTCCAACCTCATTACCATGATATTACCCTCAACCAACCTTTGATATTCGATGGATAGAAAATGGTTGATAGACGAGCCTTCGAGAAGACCAAACACGCCGTTGCTAATGTCACCGTTCTGAACTACACACAACCTCATCCGATCCTTTTCATACCTATCGACGTTTCAAATTATGTTTTTAAAGACATCCCACATCAACAAGTGGGAGGAGCGTCGTAGTTACTCGTGTTTTGCTCATGGAAGTTACAGCCTGCAAAGACACGCTGTAGGACATTTGATTGAGAGTTTGCTATCCATTTTTATTGTTATCAGACATTTTCAACACTTAGTATAAGTTTAAAACACTGAGTTCCCTTAATTCATTCAGTCGAAACAGAGAGAAGACATATATCGCGAGATGTTAATATTTCGATTAACTCTCATCAGTTGCCAACGTAAAACTAGCAAATTTTATACAAAACTGGACACAGCAACAACAACTGAACGAACCAACAACATAGTTCTGACCTTTCACGCCGTAAAAGTTCAATCAATTCCACGGCAAGGAGATTGATCGCGTCAGCGCCTTCTGTGCACACAAAACTGGTCGATGTTGTTTGATTAGCATGGCCCCGCTAATCGCTAACACTTCCGGGTTGCGATTATATGACAATACCTTGAACGATTAGACAGGGTCAGCGAGTGGAAGGTCAGAACTATGTGGCTGGTTCGTTCAATGGTTGTTACTATACGTAGTTTGTATGAAATTTGCTGGTTTCACGTTGGCGACTGATGAGAGTAAATCGATATGTTAACATCTCGCGATGTCTTCACTCTGTTTTGACTAAGTGTATGTAATGCCTACTAATCCAATGAAATACTACCCCAGATAAACTTGTCAGTTAGCTTATGTTTCTCAATTTTGCCGCGCGACACGTCATGCTATCTGAGACCACTATCAGTCAGTATACTTGAATGGTAGCACCTCCTCAACCTATCCTGTGGCGCTTAATAATTTTCTCAGCGGTTTGGTCACAGTTTTCACAACCATTGACAGCTGCTCTCCCTGACTCTCTTCCGATTCCGGAGAACCATCACCAGTTAGGGTCACTGGATAACATACTTTCCTTTCGAAAATCACCAGTACTTTAAGATACAATAGACGACCTTGATGAAACTTAGTCAGTAAATGTTGACATCTGCCTGTATTGCTGTTTCCGATAAGGGAACGCCCACATCAATAGGATTTTATGAGATTAAAATACTTCTGCAGCCGATGAGAAGCAAAACTTAAAAATTCATTTTATTCATCCGGAAAGATATTTCTTTTTGGTAGGACTATCGTACGAGATAGGATACAAATCTTAGACGATACAACTTCATAAACAAAGGTCATTAGGTGAGTAAAAAAGAAATACAGGTTACTAAATTAGGTTTCAGAAAATTGGTAGATGAAAAACGAAATGTATAACGATGTAGAGAATAAATTTGGACTGTTACGACAGTATTTTATCAGCTGTCTGTAAGTTGCTGTTGAAATGTCAGCAGTGTTAGTATGTCTCACGTGAATGATGGACATCACCATTATTCACGTGATATAAACCAGTCAAGGTGGTTCATGAGATCGATTTTCAGTTTAAACAAATGGGCTAATATTCGGAAATCACAGAGGAGGTAGATAAGGACTACCGAATATCAGTAGGGATAAATTATGCGGGCTTGTCATCTTGGTGTCTTATGCATTGGAATTTCTTTGGTCGTCATTGTGCACACATTATGTGGAACAAATGAACTGAAATACTTTCTCAAAGAGGAAGTCTCCCGCACAGACCATCGATCCGTTTCAATGGTGGATAAACGCATTGGTTCTCGTTTGAGCATAAAAATTATTTTGGACATTGTTGGACCAATTACGTGTATTCTGTTTTGGTCGGCAGTAGTGGCCGTTCGTCTTCATTCACGTGATTTGAATGAGAAACAATACAAAATGTACTACATTGTGTCCACTATCCTATGGCAATTTTTGACTGCACCTTACATACTGATTTCTATGCTACATAGCGTGTATCTTTTGTTCATTCTTTTGGATGATGCAGGTTTTGTGCATGGCGAGGCAGCCAATAGCTTGCACGATGCATTCACCGGGTTATCGATGGATATGTCCGATAGTAAGTCAGAAGATAAATTTCGCATTTGTTCATCACATTCCAGTATATTGAGTTATTTGCTAAATATTAGCCAGTTACATCAAGCATACAGCGTCTGTGTGGTCCAGCTACGTAGTAATTAATTACAATGCTACTAACCTGTATTAATTATCAGAAACAATCTCAATGCTCAGTGGTAACGTTAACTGTCACTTTTACGCCCGTTGTACTTTTTACAGCGTCCAGTTAATTGCTGTTTCCCTGTAAATCGTCTAACCCAGAATCAGTGGTACATAAGCGTCTTCAGCTCCCTGTAATCTGTAAATTTCCTGAGAATTCTATGTCTCTATCCAGACAAATAAGCTCCTTTTTGAATCATCTCATTCACATTCATACGAACAACCACAAACTACCACAGCGTCGTGTAGTTTGAAGAAAGCCCCAAACACCAACTGCTATAGCGGTGGAGCTAAGCAGTGACCCTTAAAATCCTAGTCCGGCTCCACTAGTTAGGTCGCCTTTACTCACAAGAATACAGGCATTTAACATCAGAGGGGGTCTTAGATTTATTTCAGTTAGTTCAGTTGCTTTTTGTGATTTCCGTGGTCAGGCTTATGATGACTGTTTCAGAAAACGGGAATAGAACGATCACAGTGAAGCCTATCCGCTAGCAACCAAATCTGTTGTGATCACACTAACAAAGAAATCTTGAGGTCTCATTTGCCTCCATTGATCAGGTGTGGTGGATTTATGAAGTTCTGCTGGAGAGGGGTCAAAACATTGTGCAACATTTGAGAAATACATTAGGAATGTAGTACAGGATTATCAGTGAACAAGACTAGAAGGATGGTTTTTAAATTTCCATAAATCCGTACATCCAATAGTTCATCCACCAGTTCCAATCTAGGTACTATGGCTGATTCGACCTTCCTGAAAATTATCAACAATGCTTCACATAAGTGGTACAAGAAAAGCAGGCATGGATAATAGCCCCGTATACCCCTTAGCATGCATCGAAAGAAATACGCAATTCCGTCGTTTATGATATTGGTTCTTTCTAGAGGAGCGAGTAACGGGGTAGGCGGATGGTTCCAAACTCCAACAGTATCAGCAATCAGCTATCACACGAATTCGGCCCATTTTTTAAACAGAAACATGTTTTCGTTAACATGTCACAAACATCCCTCACAACTATATATATATATATATATATATATATATATATATATATA
>LUCH01000018.1:380101-420120 GCA_013368495.1 Paragonimus heterotremus | reverse complement strand
TATATATATATATATATATATATATATATATATATATATATATATATATCAGCCTATTTGAATCTAGAGAACTGGTCATCTCTTCGCTGACGGTGTGTTGTGGGTACGCTAATGACCCCACCATTAGGAGATGGCTAACGCATTCATCGCCATCCCACATAGTCATGCCACCACGACCTATGGCTCTTAAAGTGATTATGCAAAACGCGCGCTCAAACTCACAGTCAAACATTCGTACAACATCCATATCCAATCTCGGAGTCTGAATGGTACTAGATAACCACGAATTAGATGAAAAGTGAGGGTGGGCCTCTTCTGATTCTCTTTCTAGATGTGATAAACATCCAAAGACCATGATATAATTGATAAAAGAAATCCGAGAATTCTATCTTTCATGGCACTGGAAGGTCAAACTGACCATCAAAAGTCAATTTTGTCAAACTTGTCGTAGCCACGGTTCCGCGACCAAATGACAGTGTTGTTTCGGTCGAACACAACTCTGTTGATTCAATCTCGCGTAGCCTACAACTGTATTCTGTTACTGGCATGAAATGCTGTGATGTAACACCAACAGATGCCTTTTGACAGGCATTGCCTTCGGCTAGTCAAAGCATGCTGCACTCCAACAGAGTCCTGACAGCAAATGGCTGCTTGTGGTCGCTCAGTTGTTGCCCCAATGGGCTTCGGGTACGTAATATATAATAAAGACAGTGACCATCCCAATTTTGATCCGTCATGAGTAGCGCATCTGAAGAACTTGCAGCAAACAAGATTGTTCGCAGTGATGCATCAACAGGCTAGATAGGGCACATTTATATGGATTGCTCAAGCGCAAACAGTGATATAATAATGCTTCGAAAGGTTTGTCGTCACTGTCAGAAAAATCAACTCCATTTTTCCAGTCAAATATCTTGTGTTACTTTACTAAACCTCACAAGGACTTATATCCTCTGAAGTTGATGACAGATTCTTCGATCCACTAACAAACCATGTTCGAATGTTCAAATGAAGTATATATATACAATCAGAATCCGTTCACCTTTGGCAACCATGCTCCTAGAACTAGCGGAGTTGTGTTTAACGCTAGTTGGCGCACCATCAACATGGGAACAGCACAGAACTTTGGGAATGGAGTTGTACGGTGTACTCGTAAGTAAGCGCTTGGGAAGTGTGACAGCGTTATTACAACTGGTTGACTAATTAGTGTATTGGACCTTCGTAGAACTTTGTTTAAACTGGCTTAGACGATAACATTCAGCAACGAATGTCTTCATTGTCACCTGAAGGTCACATTCGAGCTTGCTATAGAGTCATGCGGAATTGGTTACATTCCTTACAGACCGAAAACGGAGAATGGAAACAAGGCACTAACCTCCAGCGGCAGATTACGGCTGTAACAGTTCACCTCCCCGGTTGGCCAAATCAACGTAAAAGACAAAATCGACTTTTCCGTGGTTACTGAGGTTGAAAC
Organism: Paragonimus heterotremus; assembly: GCA_013368495.1. NCBI lineage: Eukaryota > Metazoa > Platyhelminthes > Trematoda > Plagiorchiida > Troglotrematidae > Paragonimus > Paragonimus heterotremus. Next base: position 418,649 of record LUCH01000018.1, on the reverse strand, counting down.
AATGGGAACGGGTAGTAACAAACAACGGTTAATTCTAGAAAGGTCTAGATCGCTGTGTTGATCGCCCTACTGAGAAAGGATACCAATGATTGTGACGTAGATATACTGTTGACTTATGTTTTGTGCACCACGAGATCATATTTGCTGGGTTAGTCAGGCATTCTAGGTGTCTTTTAGATTGGCTGACTGAATACGGTAAACGCCAACTTATGGATGGACCCAGAATTCGGAGGCAACAGCGGCCAGATTATCAAAAAAGAACTCGGAAGTACTGCTAGGGGTCTGCTCATAGAAGGACAAGCCACCCGCTATGTTAGCTCACTGAAGTACAGAAATGGATAAGCGATCGGTAAGCGTTTCTGTCGGCTGAAATGTTTGCTGCGAGAACAGTTTGGGGTCAGTTTCGTCGAGCACCATGAAATGAAACAACCTCATCTATAACTTGCTACGATTGTAGTGAATTCAGCAAATCTTACAAAGATTCTCGAGACCAGTTTTCAGTATATAGTGAAACAACAGTTGAAAGGACGAAACAAACTTTATTCATTATTCAACTTAGGGGGAACCAATACGGAAAGGCAACAATATCTATGAGTTTTGAAGAGTTCAAGTTCGTTCTACTATCTGAGCCATCTAGATTTGTGTGCAGAAAAACCAGAGTGTGATATATGTACAAAGCTGGAAGATGGCGACGTCAATTTTCCCTAAAAGTGAGTAAACTTTCTGAGAAACTGCTCTCTTCACAATGTATCGAGAAAACTTACCAGTGTGGCAGTCAATTTCCTGGTATCTTTATTATATGGCTCAAACATTAACTACTGTACATCTTTAAATAGTGATTAAGTGTACATATATGACTTTTGACACTAAATATCCCTAACATTTGTTTGTTGATTGGTGCCACTTGATCTGTGCAAGTGAGCATGACAATTGGCTCAGTAGCTAAAGACTGTTTATGTCTCCCATACTGAGTGTCCATGTATAGTAAACGTAAAACCAAAACACTGTATTTGAGATCGCTGTTTGGGTATGTTACTATTGCCCCAGAAAGGTTGCGGAATTCTGTCCAGCCTCAGAGCTACAAACCACCAATTCACCTAGTATGGTTCATTTTGCGTAACACACTATCGGAACTAGATAACCTGGGACACATTACGTAATTGTGTAATGTATGTAATCGACTGATGAGAATAAACGAAATGCTTGCATCTCGCACTGTATGTCTCCTTGTCGTCTTAATAATTGTGTCCGTCGCCAGGCATGTACACTACTGCGTTCTCCCCAAATGTACTTCTTGATTTGGTAATCTGAGAAAAATCAGACGATACATGGTGCAATATTTTATCTGGTTGCATACAGTTGAGTTGCACACAAAAGTCATCCTCGTTTGCAGATTTCAGTGGACGATGATTTTGCTGTAAGTTGAATTAATACAGTTCATAAAGTTGCCGCTTAACACAAGCTAGAAACACAGACGGGATTTTAAACTGTTCAATTGTTTGCAGTTGCTGAGTCAACAGCGAACCTCTGAGGCTGACTGTAAGCATCTGGTTGTGTGTTGAGACACATGCTGGTGATCACCCACTCATCACGGATTGCCGCCCGGTAAGTAATTGTCTACACCGATGTCTGATCTACTGTACTGAGTGCGAACTTGTTCGTACCCCCCAACAATACAATCATTATGACTGGTATTATTAAATTCAATTCGTCATCGTGTGTGCTGTGTGGTTAACTGCCAAGTGGGAATGACAGAATCGTCGAAAAAATGAAACTTACGTGCAATACGTTATAGATAAACTTGGGTGATCCACTAATCTTTTAATACGACAAGTGGTCTGGACGTCTTCAGAAAATCTAGTTTATTGACCAAAAGTTTATTGTTTACATGTATAAATAGGAACTTGAAACGACTTGAAACCATTAATAATGTCTAGAGTGTGACACCGACTGTAATGAAATACAGTGTTTTTTTTTCACTGAAAGAATATAACAGCGTTTATACTCCTATGGTGGTAAGTCCAATAAAAATCAGGGAGGTTTAAAAAAGTTCTTAAAAGAAAGCTTGGAAAATGACTGAAAATGTGATTAGTGTTTATCTTGCTAGGGTCATTTCTGCTGTCTAATTAAAATGTGTGTCAGATTTCAATTAACTGAGAAGCACCTCCGTTTGGATGGTATCGGATATCAGGAAGTCTAACACCACACGAATGCGTGTCAAAATCATTTTTATAGCACCTTTTTAGTCGAGTATGAAAAAAGCGTTTAATTGCTGGCATCGCTGAGGTTTGAAAACGGATATTGGTAGCGAGAAACAGGTGAATTGTTCGTTCAAAATCTATCTACTCAAAGGTTGAGATGGTTAGGTGATTTGCCGTGAATGTTAACTAACCGAACACCTTTGGTCAGTGTTGCGGCCGATCGACGTTAGGTGCGAGTTGGGTGAACAGTGACTGGGTATGAGGAAATCTACCAGTCAGTTATTTACTGAAGCTGTCGCGAGTAGTTAGTGGAAAGAATTTGGAGAGATGTCACCCTACTGACATGAATGTTGTCATCGCTGGGCTAAGTTGTCTTTGGAGTAAGTAAAAGTAGTTACGCTAGACTGCGAAAACTATAAGGAATCTGCCTTGATGACATCACTTTACATTCAATGTCAGCTTAGTTTCTTGTTTGGCATTGATGTCCGAGTTTAGACATATGTTTGTTTTGTAATTAGATTTAGTATTTTGTTCTTTGCTTCCCCGTTAAAATTTGTTCATTTCTCCATGGCTATGTGACCGTTGATCATCGGTGTGTACCTACAGCGTACTGTTGTATTCGAGAATGACGATGACGAAAACTCAAGAGACTGCACATTTAGAAGGAACCCAGGTGAAATGTTTACTACTGTGAACATTTATTCCAACTGATTCCAATTAATTAATTGAAAACGTTAATCGAAACGAAGCAACGCTGAAGCTGGTGGTAGGTTTCACTGTGTACTTCATTGATCTTGTATTTTACGGTCATAGTCTGAACTGAACGCTTAGTTTAAAACTTTCAAAATAAAAGTTCTTTTAACGCACATGTTTAATAAGCCATAACATTCTTTAAAGAAGTGCGCAAGTGGATTTTTACTTCGAAACAAATTATGTAAACTCGAAGTGATATCTGAATCGATTTTACTGATCCATTTTTAAAAAATCGTGATTAAGCAAATCGCTTGCTGATATCATTATAACGTATTTGAAGAGATACAGTCGATAGTATGATTGTGACTGCTTTGTAAGGTAAGACCAAACCGACTATGTGGTAAATGGGAGGTTCAGTATGGTTTAAGATGAAAAAAAAGTCATTTACACGCAAGGAACAACGAAGTGATAAGAGTGCATGTAAGTGCTTGAACTCAGTGAAGAAATAGTATTTACATTTATGCCGTTACGGACGTGGGGCAATACGTTTCCCCTACTCAAAATTGAGACCTCTCAACGAGACGTCATTGACCTAATGGCAGTAACTAGAACGCGACTCCGTTTCGAGAGGCTTTTATGTTTTTGTTATTGGTTTTTCTGCGATATTTCACAATAGTAAACTTCATGGCCCGCATCAAAACGAGAATATTCAGGTTGGCAGAACTCGGAATAGTCGGTTCACTCTAACAGCTGGATGACTATCAGTACGCTTGTCAACAGTAATAAATTCACCGTTATCATTTCTCGTTTCCCATTTTTTCTTCAGTGAACAAGATAGAGTTGCTTAACTCTTTGGTTCGTGTGCAACGTAGATATGCCTGCTGTGGAGGCACGTCATATATGAATTGGCTGAAACTTGATATGCATCCACGGGTCGTTGATCCTGATGTGAATCACACGGAATTCGATCCATGGAGTCAACGTGACATGAGCGGTTTCTTCCCAACCAGTTGTTGCGATCGCGATCAAACCATCACATGTGCCTCATCGCTGCTTATACCTAGTGAGGAATTGACCATTTACTATATGAGTTATGAAGCTCCGGTCTACCGTCGGGACTGTATCACTACGATCTATCAACATCTCTACAACGAACTTGGAGCGTTGATTGGCCTGTTTGCTGCGGTTGACATTTGTTTACATCTGTTGCAAGTGTGTACACAATTGTATGCCTACCATAAAAGTGCTGCACGATACCCTTGTCATGTATGGGCTAATCGGTTACCCCCACTTCAGAGTTCACTCACACCCCCCAAGATGGGGTCACGAAAAGAAAGCACTGGCTCGATTACACATCGAACTGGATCCATAACACATATGGACGGGTCAAGAACACATAGAGATGGGTCAGTTACTTTTCCGAATGGGAAAACATTACCAGCACCTGAAAAACTGATACACCGTTCTGGATCGGTCACACTTCGTTCTGGCTCACGGCTTCATCGCACAGGTTCACGAACACATCTGGACGGTTCAAGGACACATAGAACCGGCTCGGTTACCTACCAAAACGGTGCACGTAAGCACAGAGACCAGACAATCACACCGGGGCCTGGAGACAGCCGTGAGGCATGTATGGTTGGCGACAAACCACAAATGTTTTTTGGCTCAACAGGCTACATAAGTACGGAGCGCCTGATTCAAGCATGCCAAGGGATGCAATTATTGGCTCAACCAAGTCTATCCCAACAGTTAGATTTAGAAGATAAGGCTGAATGGCTAGAAAACACTATGAAAATAGGTTGGATTGCTCACGGAGGAGGGAAACAATATTGCATTTTTGTCCCACGGATTTCCCTGAAACCTAACAGAGCTGCTGGACCAACCCAGACAAGCGAATTTCGGCGTTTCCTTCGACTGCATCTACCTATCGTAGAAGCAATTATATATACCGATGGAAACGCAGTATTAGAACCCGAAGCCAACGCGTACTATCGAAGTTTCGGTGTCAGTTTTATTCGTGCAATACTGTTTTTGATCTATGGATACATTGCTGCTTCCTTAATCTTCCCAATATTTCTTCCTACCAATTTGGATTCCCCTGTGTTCAATACCGCCAGTAACTGGCATTCAGACAGCGAACCGCGTGACAGGGAAGATCTGAAGACCACAGAAGACTCGGCTGCTATTCATCGGCAAGTAACGTGGCAAGCAGGCGTGCTGCTGTACGCTTGTATCATGTATGGCTCTCTTGCTTCCAAACGTGTTCGATGTTTGTTGTTATTGAGTATGCCAGTCTTTGGAATGAGTTGCGGTCATATGTATTTGGCCAACCAAATGTTTCAGGCCACTTTGTTGGGACCGGTAGCGAACAGCGAACGCAATTTTATCGCAACGGGTTCCACCTTGGAATGCTTGGCTGAAATGACATACAACGTGTCAAGAGATGTCGTTCACGTGACACAGATGCATCCACTAGCTGACGAAATCACTGAGAATGCGGCGGACGTCATCGGGGAACATGATTCTGAATTCCGGAAAATGACACCTGGTCTAATAGAGTTGAGTCAGCAGCTGGCCAAAAATATAACAGAGAAGATAATGCTTCTTCACAACGCTTCCACTCCGATACTGACGTTGGCAAGTTAATCTGGATTTGTGTCAGTTATTTAATTTTTGTTGATATAGCAGTCCAGCGTATAGGATGAATAGAATGCAAAATTGCACTCACTCCCTTAAGTAGTTGTATTAGGTTATTAGAATACTTTAGGTTTACCCAGACCAGAAATCTTTGACCTAGATTTTGCAACAGTGGAGAAAGTATAGATCAGTCCTTTGTGACTTGATACACTTAACACTGAATGGAAAGTTTGAGTAACTTTGGGCAAGTGCGATATGTGTCGCAAATTATGTTTCGTGTTTCTGTTTCGGGTTCGTTAAAGCTAAAACTCCTGAGTTCAATACATCGATCTATATTTTGCTCTAGGCACATTCATAGCGAAAACGGTGCTGTACTGCAGGTAGCCCACCGAGGTCAGTTGGTAGATAAGTTGGATTTTGAGGAGTCGAAGCTGTTGAGACAAACGACATACGACAAAAGGAGAATGGAGATATCAATCAGATTTCCTACTTAATTACGTTGGCTTAACTTTACTCACTCGCCTTTTTTCTGTCTTTCTTAATGTGATCGATCGATGAGAGTGGCATTTGACGGCCGGTCACTGCTTCAAATTCTTTTATCAAAAGGTTTATCATTGTGTCACAACGTGAATATCCCTTCTTACTAGTATTCTTGATGAATAGACCATCGTGAACCGACAGGCTTAACGTTCTTGGTCATAAAATTTTTTTTAAAAAAATGGTATTTCTAGTAATGTTGTTAGGTTGAACTCTTGCCCAACCAACGAATGCGTGATACCGTAATTTGCACAACCCGCTCAATACTCGCCACACACCCTGTAAATCTGTGGAAGGACTATCAGATTACGCAAAGTTATGTGGACATCAGTGGTCAAAGGAACGTGTTTATGTATCGGAAGGTGATTTGAGCAAACAGAAAAATCTTTGCTAGCCCACTTATATACTGATGAAAAGTTTCACTCACTAGATTGAGAGTGCACAACCATTTGTACCTCTAGTTTTAATCGCATTTGGCTTTGAAATTATACCACGGTCGAAACCTGTCTTCATCAGTAGTCTTGTTGAGTTTTCTACGTTAGAGTTTCATAATCCCATTCTATATATCTGATTGTTAGTTTGTTGGTTAAGTTCAACAACAACAACAACAACAACAACAACAACAACAACAACAACAACAACAACAACAACAACAACAACAACAACAACAACAACAACAACAACATAAGCCGTTTTAATCATGTGTACGGTTTAAGGCTTGAAAGTAGCTTAGCATGGACATTTATCGGTAGGTGAAAACCCAGAAATATTGTGCGCTTCTGAAGCTGTATTAGACCATTTAACCAACGCAGTTTACTAGACAGGATATTGAAAGTTGGTGGTGGCTGTCATATGGATGCTGCCGTACCGCTACTTGCAAACTGGTTGCATGTCTTCTTTGTGTGGGTTTCAGATGATTTGTTTGTTATTTTGAATACAGGCTGCAATCATTAGGTTCTATCGTCTCACTGGTTGGTATCCCTAACTTGTTCTTTTTGCTGGCTGTTACCTAGTGATATCCATCTCTAGCGTACTGCTATCAACAATGACGCTAATGAGAGATATTCATTTTGTATGTAACAACTTCACCATATGTATTATTCTCATGATTTTCGTGATCTCCTATTTGTTCAGATTTATTCGTTTAATTAGTTGACATGCCTGTTTATCGATTAACGGAGATAATTTGAGACATCGGATTAGGAACAAAATTTAACCGTGTTTACATGTTTACGTTAAATAAATTGACCTAATTACCTAATACAAGTTACTGCTAACATTCATTACGTTTCTTTTTGAGTGAAATTAATTTCGATCGACCGTGTTCACCGGTTTCATTTAGTTTATTGTATCGCTACACGTGAAAGGAAAGGATATTTATTTATAACGGATGATAGTTTACCAAACCAATTCACACTTTTGAAATTGGTTCTGAATGACTGATTGGGCAGGGATGAAGGTAGAGTATGCACAGGTAGTTGTTGTGGTACTATTGTTGTGGCCGCAAAAGACGCTTGACCTGAGAAGTCATCTATTGCGCAAGCTCCCGTATAGGTCGTCAAAAATCAAACCACAAACTGGTACACTCATATGCACATCAGACATGCACTCACATACGTTGGGTGGTAGTACGTTGTCATTCGCCTTGGTGGAAATTCTGTCATAACGCATACACACTATTCCGATAGTCTATTCTTGTTCGTCGTCTTCCTGGTGTTTGGGTCTTGCTCTTTTGTCCCTGAATGTGGCCTTTGGGTAATATACTACTCGTGAGTAGTATACTATGCACAACGAAATTGCCTGTTATACAACACTATTCTTATCACTCGCAAAACTTCAAACATAAGATTATATATACACACGACAAATAGAGTCACACTGTGAGTGGACGAGTAGACCACCACTTCGGGTACACTGAAGTTTGTCAGGTGCAGCATCGTTTGTAAAATCAGAATACGGCACACAAATATTTGCTTAGAAGTGAAGCTTAGACGTGCTGCAAAACAAAATTTCTGTTTTAACCAGTATGACTTTTATTCTGGTATAAAATATACACCGGTAGCATGGGTTGTTGAACATTGCTGAACACTGGAAAAGCAATTATCATTTTTCTCCAGTACGAATACATTTCATTCTGTTACTGATTTTAGAGGAATAGCATCAGTTCTATTACACTGTAGAACTGCATTGTTGGTTGTTTTTTATTTATTGCATTCCGTGTATAGTTAAGCCAGTAACCGAGTATATTTTCTAAGCGAATTTAGATAGAAGTGGATTGACGGAAATTGAGAAAACTTAACTTGATTTTCCACCGAAATTATATTGGGGATTATTTCGAATACTTTGAGGACATCATGGGAAAATGATAGAGGCACAATTTTGGGGAGCTCCATTAGTGGAAACAACGTTATAGTTGTCTGTAGAATGTTCAAGAAATCCACGAAACTAACGTATCTTGCGGAATATCTCGTTACTCACTTCGACTTAGACGTGTGCACCTCCAAGTGTGAACTATCGGGATATTTAGTAACAGGTAACAGTTTGGTGTTCGTTACTACCAATGGGTATTCTAACAGTCATTTCATGGTATCCTTGAGTTATGCTGACTACTGATGCTTTATTCAGTCAACAAGGTTAACGCAACCTTAAACTCACTTATGCAATACCGTAAGTTGCCTTAGCATAACATGACTACTAACTTGGACCAAATTATTCGGTTTCATAACGAGCTTTAAGGTTTGGCGTAAGGACTTTTATCAGAACTTAATCGTATCTAGTTTATTTTCAAGCATTTTTTTACAGTACAAAGTATGCATCCTCTGTACATTCACATAAACCAAGATCATATGACTCCTCCGCATAAACGTTACCAAACTAATTTGCGCCGAATAATTTGAAGTTCCACTGACATACTCTACATCCAGTATGGAAATTAACTGACCAGGACCAGAAACCGTCTGGTTAAAAGCCATTTTAGTTCAGCCGCCACATACGGGTTGGTCAGATGTTAGACTAGTATCAGTAGATTAGTCATCTCTTGGAAAAGAAAAATATGATAAAATATTCCACAGGCAAGACGAAAATCAGGAATAAAGACAGTGAGAATACTGAGCAGTGTGAATTTCCCTATAGACGTATACATTAATGCTTTTTATGAGACAACGAATTGGAAAAAAAACATAAGAAAAATGTGAACTAAGAAACTGTACAAAAGCTTCGGCATATATTTTATCAGCAAAATTGAAGAAAGTAGAGGTAGCAAAAAATCGTATTCGAAGTTTCTGGACACCAGCATGGGCGGCTAATCAAACGACGGGAATCGTTGGCCGATAGAAAAGAAAGTATATACAGCTGACTTGACTCGCTTCCATTTAGCGCATTTGCTGTCTTTTTGCTGACGGTTTATTATGGGTAACTTGATAGTATCCCCATTAACGACAAAAAATGCACTTGCGGCCCGATTTAATGCAATGTTACGCGGTTGTACTACCACGACCTATGACGTCTACAATTGTTTTGCATGCCGCGAGCTTGAGTCCACTGCGGTGCAACAGTCGTTAGTTGAACTTTTGAACGCCGGTCCAAATCGCACTCCTCCAGGCCACATCATCTCACGATCTACATCACTAAGGACTTACTTGAATGACATCCTGATATCACAGCTTCTGGCCACCAGAATTTTGCTTGTTCAACTTTAGCTGTTCGTTCTGCAGCTGTCTAGAAACCCGTTCATAAGCTATGGGACGATACGTCCCAATCAACGGAGCTGATATTGTATCAGCATGGAATTGACATTGTCTGTGGCTGCTCAACAAAATATCTTGGTTATCGAGATCATGTCCAACCACCGAATACCCAGGGTACATCTTAGACATAGGGGATGAAAATGGCTCATTAAATGCACGTTCCATCGACACATCGTCCCAGTGTCACTGAAGCGTAACAAAATGGACAGTACCACAGTTTTATAGGCGAAGAGTTTTTTTCACTTTTAGGCTGAAGTTTGTCCAGAAGCATTTCTGAAAACGTCCAAAAACAGCACTCGTTTTAACTACATGATCTTGCAAGTCGCGTCTACGGGTAGATTGCTACCGAAGTGACGAAAATCTGACCAGTCACAGTATGCATACTGGTGCGGAGTCTGATACATGAACCATCGGTCCAGAGGAGGCTGGAGGAAAAATTATCGGCAGCGTTGGTACCCAGTCCATATTCGACTACTGTGGTCACGAAAATCATGGACAGTCGTTGTATTTCCTCTCCACTGTGTGCAAGTGGCGTACAGTGGCGCCCAAACGGCGTGGTCACGTAGCACACATGGAACATGAAAGAGACGAATATGTTGCGGGCTACCGTCTGTGAGACATTCCACTTGAATGCTGTCTTCCGAAGTCTAACGTGCGACTGTTAATATTGCAGTCAACTATAAGCCATATGGAGCTGAAGTTAATAAACAAACATGCCTCAAACTAGTGACAATTTTGAAAACATCAGAGGCCGATTCACAAGATTTCATATATGGACTTTCAAACTTCAGGCAACTCTCTAGTTAAACTGATGAAACTACCTAGACATCTGAACGTACCAAGCTTCATCCCCAGTATTACATGACACAGGGAATAAAACACTTCGCTGTACTCCACGAAGAGCGTATGAAGCGGCTGTTTGTGTTCACTACACTCTTTCTTCAGCTGACGGGCGGGGAAACCCAAATAGACTACACTACAGCTGGTTAGCAATCTCTACTGATCTTCGGGAGCATTGGAGTTAAAACCGTCGGCGTTAAATATGTTGACCATCATCAGCATCATCATAGCAGCCATGGGCCTGAACAAAGGATAATGAGGCTCGGGCCGCTGCTCACCCCACCAGTGACGCGGAATATCCTAGAAGGGAACGTTATTAAGAAGTTTGAAGATTATTAAGACTAAGCGGAAGAATTAGAATTGGTGTGGATACAGATACGCCATTGACTGCGACACATCGCCATCTCGGATAGCGTCTCTAACCAGCGGTTTGAGTGATCACGAGAACCCTATCCAGGCAGGCGACACCTACCCACTTTGCTCAATGGAGCAGTCAAGGTCTTCATATTTCGTGACCACATTGTTGCTTGACCATCATGTGGTTTCACCCAACTGTTGGTGGTCTCAGTATATAACGCTCGGTACGGTAAACGCTCGGTACGGTAAACGCTCAGCTGGCACACGGAGTACGTGACCCAACCATCACAAGCTATGCACCGTGAGTAGTTGACCAATTGATCGCGTATGCCGAGCGTTCCGGAATACGCGCCAGCGAAATGTCGCATAACTCATGCGATCAGTCCAGTTGATGTCGGCTATTTGGTGGAGACAACGATGGTCATACGCCGCGAGCTTGTTGATACCTTCCTAGCGAACAGGCCAAGTTTCCTAACCATAAAGCAAAATGGAACGTACACAAGCATTATATACCCTTCATTTCAGCGACAACCTAACGTCCTTCTGTCGCCAGAAATGACGCACCCTGGCAAAGACAACGCGTGCCTTTGGTATTCTTGCTGATACCTCACGAGCAACAGGCCGACGAGATAGTACTACCCAAGTATGTGAAACTGTTCACAGTCTCAAGCGGGTTACCTGTAACAAAGAAATTAGGAGTGGAAATGCCCCAGTCTTGAAGCAGCAATTTGCACTTTGAAGGTGTGAAGAGCATTTCATACAAGCCAGCCCGGTCACTCACCTTGTTCAGTATGGCCTGCATGTCTTCAGCAGAGGATCTAAGTAAGACAATGTCGTCCGCGTACTCCAGATGGATCATTCTAACACCAGGAAGAAGCTCAACACCAAGTTCCCTGAACTGCTCAAGCGCATCCTCCAGAATGTCGTTCATGACAGAGCCGAACAGGAAGGGGGGAATCGGACACCCCTGACGAACACCACTAGTTGTCCATAACCTCTCACCTTGCTTACAGAGTGAGCATATAGTGATCTCAACAGATTCACATACTTCCCTGGTACTCCCTTGTGAAGGAGACAGCTCCAGAGAACGTTACGAGCAACTGAGTCAAAAGCAGCCTTTAGGTCCAAAAAGACCATGACTTTCGGCTGTCTGTAAAGGTGCCGATGTTTCAAAATCCGTCGCAAAGTAAAAACATGATCAGTGCACCCTCGACAGGATCGGAATCCTACCTGTTCTTCGCGTATCTGACTTTCTCTGGGCTTAGTGAGCCTACGTAGAATGAGGCCATTTAGTAACTGCGACGCGACAGACACCAAACTGATGCCTCTGTGGTTGTTACATAGACTTTGGGCACCCTTTTTGAAATTACTGTTGATAAGCACCAATCGCGAAGAACCTCTTCAGTCTCAGTGAATAATACCTTGATGTCTCATTCTAAGCACTGCTGCGCGCAGTGGATGTACTCGAAGCTACATCAGGCTTTTGGGAGATATTTGATGTTTGTCGGCTGTATTGGATAATACGCCGGCGGTCACGGTCAACCGTTGGGCGATCGGAGTGCTCTTTGCTTGAGGGTATCTTTTCTAACCCTCTTCTTTCTGATACGGAAGATAGCAGTGCCGCAACTATGAAAATAATTCTGTTGCATGCTCATAGGATCGTGCCTTACTACATAAGGACCCCTACGCGGTCAGTAGTGCGACATACAATCCTATGAATGTAACCGCTTTTCGTCTGACTGCTCCCCGTTGGCCTGTTTCATAAGGTTCATCATCATCACAGACAGCAATACTTCGGTGGTTCACACTGATGCTTAACGGCCACACAGCCATGAAGAAAGAGAGGAAGAAGAAGAAAAAAACCTGTTTAGGAAGAGAGAAGAAAATGGGGAGAGGGGAGAGAACCCAATCACTAAAAATAGCTACGTCTACATTCAAACATACAACATCAAGGCGCCAACACCCTGACAAGGTTGCAACTGTAAGAGCCGGAATCCTAGTCAGCATAGCCCGCCGGATCAAAAACAGTTCAGTACCTCATCAACTTAGCAGCATATGTCGGGATAGCAGCGTAGGTCGGGAGTATGCTGACCACAATTCTTGTACGAAAATGTTTGCCTCAGCTCAGTCAGCTTCGTCCTTGGTACTTTTCAATACTTTGTTTGCTCTCCTTACTTATAATGGAGGCATCTTTGAACTATTTTGAAACTCTTTCTTGTTCCCAGAAGGGGCGACTCAACTGGGGCAGAGCACGTTCCGAAACTGAGCCATCATGCTTCAGAAGTTCCCCTGGCAATCCACTTTCGGCAGCTGTAAACGTCCGATATCCCTCCGCACCTCTACAACATCTGAACAAAAGCAAATGATTATATGATAACTTGCTGAGGCAATTAACTCATGGTTCTTCAGTCAATGGTAGTAGACCAGTGGAGTGAGTTGTCAAAGTGCTTCTGCCGGGCCTTCTGTTTTGTCTTGTAGTAACCCAAAGTATACTTTACTCAGAGGTCACATGTATCTCTAGATTCACCCACAACAGTGAGAGCACATAGACCTATCTGGTCGCGTGTATTGTCAAGCCCAAGTAACCACAGAGTCCAATAACAAGGTGGTACCCAATTGCAAACTAATGCAGTTGTTCGTAAGCAGAGAAGGTAGGAAAACAATAGAGGACAAAAGTAGCAATAAACGGAAGAAAAGAGTAGAAAATCTAATTATTCAGAACGACACAGTTGCTCCAACGCGCTGTTACTGATTTGTGAGACTGGGACTAGTAGTGCCAGCTGTCTCACAAATACGCGCCGATCGAGTGATACATCCAAACCCTCGACCGATTCAGCCGCTGACAACAAAGTTGGGCAGTGCGTTCCAATGTGAACAGATCCTAAGTGTGAAACAGTTCTGGCTACAAGGTCACCCGCTTGTTCCATCATTCAGTTTCAGCGAGTGACCACCTAGACATGGTCACTTTATGTAGTGGGAAGAGATACGCCAACGGATGACGTGTGGTGTGAAATATTTTGTAGGAAAGAGTTGGATCCACCAATGAGATTTCTGTCATTCTTTGAAAACTCACCTGATTCTGACAGTCTATGCGGGTAGGGGGTTTTTCTGAGTCCCATAATTCTTCTAGTGACCAGTCTCTGAATACCATCAACAATTGCCAAATCCTTCTCAAGATAAGGACGAAAAGGTCTGTGCGTTCGTTTTCAGGTATGAGCAGATTACGGAGGTGAACACAGTGGAAAATATTTCAAGGTGGAGGTTTCCACAAGATCTTCCTAGTAAGTTCAGAGTTCTTTGTGTGCTTTTAGTTATGCCAGACAGACCCGAGCTGTCTGTCACTTTAGCTCCTAGGTCTTGTTCGCATGCTGACACAAACATCTTCGTTTGGCGATGGTAATAGCCAAAATAATTTTGATGGCGAACGTTCATAGCTTTACGCTTGTTGGCATTAAACGGTAAATTATTTGCTTTTGGACCACTGATTCAGGTAGTTCAAATGGTTCTGAGGTTACCACATCTTCCGGACACTCTAGGGCTCGCCAGAGTTTTGTGCTTTTGGCGTAGAACAACATCGGTGATTTGACTATATTGGATAATTCAAGAACGAACAGAGCGAATAACAGGAGTCCTAAGACTGATCGCTCGGAACCACTCTTACAGTTGTCCATTCAGCTTGACGTTGAATCTATGTTCAGTCAGATAATCCTTTAACCAGATGAGTAATCGCTCATCGAAGCCATAACTAATGAATTTCCGTAGCAAAATGGAACGATCAATCCTATCAAAACCTTTGGAAAAGTCAAGATAAACCAAGTCTGTGGCCAGTCCTGCGTCTCCAACCTTCGTCCAAACATCATGAGCAGTCAACAAACTTGTGACGCATGAGTATTCCCTACAAAAACCATGTTACTCCTTGTTTATCAGCTAGAGGTCTTCAACTCTGGCCCGGAGAGAGTCATCTGGTAAACTCTCCATTACTCTAGAGTCCAGTGAAAACAACGTTATTAGTTGACAGTTTACTGGCTCATCTCTGCACACACCTGTGAAGATAGGTATGATTGTCAACTGTCTCCAGGCTTTCTGTAGACGGTCGATTGACACGGAGCTATTGAAAAATGTTGCAAGTAGTTGTGTTAACTCCGTTGCGTAGTTTTTCAAGACGACGGGGGATACTAACTTTAGACCGAGTGATGTGTGGTTCAGTAGGTTTTCTAACTTGACTCTGACTTGTGACGCTAAAACCTGAGGTAATTCAGTCAAGTTGCCACTTATACGTTCACAACTCGTTCGTGATTTGTAGTTATTCACAATTATGTACTACTCACCCAGATTATTGGCCGCCTCTGCATCTGTACTGACAAATTCTTTGGAGGTTTACTGCTGCGAACTGTCAACCTTACTCACTGAATGTGTGCTTCGACTTCGCTGTAGAGAAGCTTAGGATTCCCTTTCAACTTCTAGGCAAGACAGCGATGCTAGCAAAATCGACCTTCTCTGATGACAGCCGTGGTATGATTGCGCCACATGATATTCAATAAACGCAAGTTCAGTTTGTTATATTTCATACTTACTTCAAGCTGAGCGTTTCAACATTATCACATGTTTGGTTCTACTCCGTAGGCGTCTAGGCTTTGTACTAGGTCGGGATACTTTACTGGAACATAGTTACTAATGGCCTCGGATATTCTCTCAATGATGAGCCTCCAGTGATCATCTAGACTGAGTGTGGTGAAGGAGCCTGACCACGCAACCTTGCAATGCTGTTTCTTCACTCTTGCGGAATTTGCCTTGTGATAGGTCTTCCGACCTCGAACGTACGTTCAAGGTCAAGGTAAATGAACTGCTTAATATACAGCTGCATTCAATTATCTCATGTTTAGTTTGAACAAGTAGAGCTGTGATATTTAAGTTGCTTATTACGTCACCCTCATGGATAAGAATGTGCTCAAGACAAACCGTGGTTGACTCACCAGCCTGGACATGCTGGACTGGTCTGGCTTCCAGTACTTCCCCGAAGAAATCTTCGGCAGAAGATGTTGCAGTATTCACCAAATCATTAATCAAGTCCATCTCCGGAAGCTTAAACCCTTTCATTATCAGAGTTTGAGTAGAACCTAAAGATGGTTTCCTACGCTGAGCGGTTTGCAAGGTCGCGTCCGCATCTGTCTGTGCAGAAAGTGGTCTGAAAACCACTCCAATGAAATAAGTGAAGTCTTGAGTAACGTAACTATTTATCAGACTGATTTCAGAACAGCCAGTAGCGCCGTGTCACGAATATTTGTGATCCTTGGGTGCGATCCTAAATGAAGAGCTACGCCACATCCTTTACTGGTTTTTCGACCGTTGCGAAACCCGACATGCCGAGAACAGACAGTCTGACATCTCACACTTCCGCTTTACACTAGGCCTCCATGATGCCTAGTATAAGTGGATTTCGCCGGGAACAGAGGCCACGAAGCTCGTCCAGTATTTTTAACACTGAGGTCAATTTGGTTTAAAAATACTGCTAGGAGGCAGTCTCACTGACTGCAATAACCATAGCAGATGGATCTAATTAGGGAGATTCATCAAGCAAAAGGGGCTGAGTCAAGGTGTCGTAGTATACTTTGAAGCCATCACCCCCAATTAGAACGGCGGCAAGATGGGGTTCTCTTGCACTTTCGGACTGAATTTGATATCTGCATCAAGGTCATCTAGGGGCAATATTAGGAGCAATAGCATTGGGTTTTATAGTAGCATATACTTATCTCCACTCTCATCTGTTGTTTCTTGATTTGCCAGAGTAGTAACTGATCCCAATAGGCAACGGTGAGCATGTGTCTGTTTTGTTTTCTTCTGTTAAGAAGGTTATTCACAGAAGTCGAAGAGTACATATCGAGGCTTAATATGCAGGTCAGGGCAGACGATTTACGTCGAAGGCCGTTAGATCAGACAGATCTGTGAGTGGCGTTAAGAATCCTGACTGGTCTGGAATCTGCACTGCTTGGGTGATGACGTCAGCGCTTTCTGCATCAAGCACACCGTTCTTAATAATGAGCCTACGCCTAAGTTCAACTCCTTGGGCCCCAAACAACAACTGTGGATGTGCGTATTTGTCTGGATAATGGCGTATCTTAATTGAATGCTCACCTCTGTTGTGGCTGACTTGCTGCAGCGTCATCAGTTTTTCAAAGTCAGCTACGGCATGAAGAGCAACTCGTAGTGGACGTGTCATGAGAGTGTACTCTGGTTCAGGGCTCTTTTGTAGTCTCTGAAGTCGCTGAAAGAAAAAATTTAAAAATTCCTTCACGTCGTGCTCTACTCAATCTGTTAACATTACTGAACTACACTCAGGCAGACTGGAAACAACTATAGACTGACATACAGCTGTGGATGTGCAGGTACCCGTGTCTGCGATATTTGCTTCACAGGGCTCGTTAGGGTGAGTGAGCTGGACTTTTCTCCTGCTTCTTTCCGTTTGTTTGGACTGATTAGGCTAGTTTTATTTGCATGTGTCTTAGGTTTTGAGTAGCTTGACTGAGAACGTCTGCCTGATTGACCACGTTTAACGGAGGGTGAGTTATTATTCTGACCCGAAAACAAGTCTCAAAGTCAGCAGGATTATTGGGTAGTATCACAGTAGTTGAAGGCTATGGCTCGTGTTACCAACACAGATCATGTCAACCGGCTGTTGAAGTGATAGTCACTCACTCGCTTCAGTTGGCCTTGAAACTCTTTCCCGACTAAGAGTTATGTTCGCAGTGTCAGTTAGGTAGTGTGGAATATACAGTACATCTTCGGTGAGACGATAAGTGTGATGTTCACTAAGTAAAAAGCTTCATAACGCAATCTGGTTCTCTTTTGAGGTCACGGTAACCATACAGGCTGGGCACACATATATTAGATTTCTAGCTGGGTTCTGTTTTAAAGTCGTGTAGACCAAAGACGGAACCAGTTCACACGGTGAATGAGCTTGAGACTCGTGCGGAAGACGAGTTAGAATCCTGTTATTTTTACGGAACCTTTTGTCACAGACCGCACACCTTGATGGTATGATCGACTAAGCGATCACTATACGGTAATGATCAGTTCGCCACAGGCGTACCACAGACAATTAATACTCGGGCATTCAGGACTGCTCAGACTTCTGACAGCCAGTTACAGATGACAGAAAGCAAGTAGTTCACCTTGGGGATATCGCATGAAAGGTTGGGTCCGAAAAATACTTTAGATGCTGGTTTGTTAATTATACTACTTCTTAAGTAGTATCGGTAAAACCACTAAACATCGGAATGCTATCAAAAGGATATGCAAACAAAATGTGATGTAAATAATGGACAAGGTTTCGAATAAAATACAAAGATGTAATCCGTGGGTGTGTTAGTGGAATGTTGAATGGAATCCTACAGACGTCCACGTAGTGATCTACAGGATGGAAACACTGTGTAATCCACAGAGCGCTGTAGCTGTGTTTTGTTCACCGGCGCGCGAGAGACCCAGATAAGTTGTGTTCACGTGTGGACAGTCTCGTTGTTTTGTCGGCAGCGGCAAAGACTGGGTTGAATCACGTGCCATAGGCTAATGTCCGAGATGAAGTTGGTTGTGTGTTGTTATGCGTGCGTGCATAAGACATTGACTGCAGTGGTGTTAGCAGACTGTGAGTTGTTCGGAGCCACCGCGAGTAAGGACCGCTCAGCTATAGATGCGCGGGTGCAAGGAGCCGGACATTTGGTCTTGATCACACCACACTGTGATGCTACCACACAGTATCTGTTTGGTGATCAGGTCCGAAGTTAATTGGGGATTTGGGGTCGGATGCGAGGTGGTTTATTTTCAGCATGCGGGCAGTGATATCCCCAAATGGCTGAGGTTGCTGCTCGTGTCGAATGGACTTATTAGGCAGATTACAGTTGAGATTATGCTTTAATCGCGCTACACGCTTGCTGTCAGTTGCAGAGTCCGAAGCGACCGGATATCGGGCTAGATACCCGGTCGTAGACTTCTTCACGAACGGAACCGAGCGGGTATCACGCCCGTGTACCAACACGTTGCCTGACCGAAATGTTGACTATTAAGAGGACACGTATGGCGTGGGTGGAAACACGGATGCTCAGCCAGTGGTTGGTTAGGCTCCTGGCACGTTTTCAGGGAGGCCTCCGTCGTTGAATTGTCAGTTTCTGTCGCGTGGTCGTCCGATGATCGACCCCACGGATGCCGATCGGTCGATGGATGGATAGAACGCGTTTGCGTAGAGCGAAATCCTTGCAGACTGATGTCTGGAATAGATCACAGGCTTCCCATTGCTGCAGTTGTTATTAGTGATGACTGTCCGCTCAAGGGATTCCTTCTGTTCACTCAGAAAAACAACGACATCGCATGGAAGCCACTTTCGCATGATATTAAAAGTTGTGTTGTGATTGACGGTGCACAGTTTTACACACTTGAGTATACGGAATGAATGACGGGAAGGTATTTCAGAGGTGTGTTCCTGGAACAGTGCGGTATATCCGTAAAATATAGAAACCACTAGTTAGCGGTTCGAAACTGTGGTAGAACGAATTCGAGTTGATCACCCTAAGAGAAAGTAGCACGGAGAAAACAACTGTAAAGTTAAGGTGTTGGAGTGTACATCCTTTCACTAGTTTGTCATGTACGGGAAACAGAAAAAATCAGCCTGAACTTCCAAACTAATGGGAATGAGACATTTAACGTTTTTTCAATCAGTACCCATTCTGTGTGTAGCCTCCCTTGAGTGTAATTCCATTGATCTTTGTCGATACTGCCTTTTATGAAAATGTGTGCTAACAATGTGCATTGCAGTCCTTAATTTTTATGCTGCCATGTTCTGAAATGGTTCTAAGTCCATGCAAATTTTCGACCCGATTATGTGATATAATTTTCGATAATATTCTCCATCTATTCTAACCTGTGGTGTAAATTGTAGCGATAAATTTTGTTCTCTCATCCGGATACTGAGGTCAGGCAATTCAAATTTTCTACATGAAGTGTTTGAGTGAATGGTCTGTATTTGAAAGACAAATATAAAATCAGTAATCCCCCACATCGTTTCTCCCATCTCAGTAGAATTGTGTAAACATTTATGTAGCGCACTGAGTAACATTCATTGTGTATCGAAAGTCTATCTAATGCTTTCAGTTTCACTGTAGGCCTTATGTGAAATGACTGTAGTTTCAATGGGCTCATTAAATAAGAAATCAGTCGATCCCGTGCAAATTGCTTAATGTTCTAAGGCGATGGTACTATAAATTTCGTTATATTTGACAGCACCGTTGATTTTAATGTTAGTGACAACATAGATCGAGTCACTGGTTATGATATAGTCTACATCACATGATGCACATCGTTGAATCCGTGGAGATGATTATCTTTCTCTAGCCCGAAAACCAAACGAAAATAGCCGGTAAACTAGAGCAAAGGTATACGAGTTCAGTCCAACAGAATTATTTGAAAAGTGCACGAAAACTCATAAACAGTTTGTCAGAGCCGATGTCAAAGCAATATAATCAACTGCAAGAAGAAAGTACGAAGGCTGGTCTTTCTCGTACTGTGCTTGAACAAGTCCAGTCGGCAATTACAACCGGCAGTGAATTTGAGACAGGCGTGACTCGTACAACCATTCTTCAGTGTATGCTTGTCAAATCGCAAAGTGTGAGTCTCTGTGAAACACTAGCCACTAATGTGTGCAGATCGTTAGAGAATGTAATCAAGACACTGAGCTACGAACCAATCTGGTTTCGTGAAGCATGTCCAGCTGGCGGGCCATCTGTGATGGCATGCCCCAATGCACGATTTCTGAACGAAGCCGAAAAACAGTGTCATAATATACCGAATGCTTTGGCAATGGAGTATGGGGTGGGTGCCTTCGGAATGCAAGCGATCAATATGTTACAGTCAATGGCAAATGAATTTGCACTGCAAATATCGAACGTTACAGACGAATATCCGGAACCTCCTGAAGCACATCGGTGGATGATCCGTTCATCACCTGAAACGGACGTGAAGCCCACCCAGCTATCGGACGTGATGTACGCTTTATTCTACACAATATTGATTGTCAGTGCGTTGGCAAGACTATTCATTATAGGTGTGTTCTATCAGACTCACTGTTACATATCTCACTACCTGACCGACGTTCATTTTGATAATATATATGCTGGGAGCATGTTTGAGAGGATTGATTCAAATCGGTTGAACGACGGTCGAGAAACACTACTTCCGCTAAAATCGATGGAAATTGAACACGTGCATTGGCGAAGAAAGTTTTACAGTATGTCAGAAATGAAGCACTTGTTCATCAACCTACTGAAGACAGTTATGTTCGGTTTTTTACTATTACTGTTGTTTGCTGTAAACAAGCACTTATATGAAATGGTATTGTTTCTAATCGACGTCACCGTGGGATACTACGGTATGCGTATGCGTGTTCGACAGACCCAGTACACTGGCACTCAGGCAAGTGTCAGTGGCGACGGAATGTTTCACCAAATTCTCACACAATTCTTTCACAATATTGCCAAACTAAAGGATATCGATTTGAACTATGATGCAGCTTTTTGTAGTCCATTTGCATACCAGACGAGCGAATTGCTTCAGTACGATTATTATCAATCATGGTGTTTGCTCATAGCTCTGGTTCTAGTCTCACCCTTGCTACTCCGTTCCCGTCATGTGATCACTTCGTTTTTCTACCCATCTCGTACACGTAATCGTACAGTGGCTTTGTACAATGCACTACTGACTCAGCGTCGCCGTCATATGACCACATGTAGGAATCAAATTGTGCATTGGGTTCGGGAGGGTCGTTTACAAGAAGAAGCTAGACACCTGAGTCAGCCGACATTTCTGGCTTCCATCAGCCCTAAATTGGCCAAATATCTGGGGATGGACAAGAAGATGTGTCTGATATGTCACGATATGATCAATTCTGGACCAAGTGTAAATGTTTGTACCTTGGATCGAGCGGCATTATGTCGGCAGTGTGTTGAGGTAGTGCTAAAACGAGACGTTTGCGTGGTCTGTTTGGACAGAAATCCGAAACGATTGTTCAAAGAACGCAGAAAGATTCAAAGATTGGAGAACCAAATGAATTTGAGAATGGAAGATATTCATTAATTTCTAAAAGCTCACTCAGACGAAAAGCTTCAATGGAACTTTCGCCTCTCCTCTTAGATCAACATTCTGTCACATCTCTTGACTTTGCTTGTACTTTCGATTTGAGAACCCGAACGTTATTAACGTTTACTGTTTCAAAGTCTACACACAAGTTTTGATCGCACTGATTTTTCTTGAAGAAAACGGACCACATCATTTTCTTTAATTTGAACTGAAGACAATTTACTAGCAGTCTATCAAATGTTTATTGTTTAGCACAACAACTGTGCACACACCAACTGTGAAGTGGTGATTTCTCAATTCATTTTGACTTCTATTCAAAATGCACATGCATTTAGTTAAGTCCGAAACTGGGATCCGACTTGTTTTTAATCGCTACTCAACGAAAGGTTACTATGCAGAACCTGGCTATTCATAGTCAGGCGAATTCATATGATTGGTTGTTCTGTTATACCTCCACAGGTCTGATAATTTAACTGGGACTGGAAGTTTCTGATGGTGTTTCTTGAGAGTTGCTGGATCGTGTAAATTTTTTGTATATTTCACAGTTCGAGTTAACACGAACAGTGATACTTAAAAGAAAAGAATTCAGTCGTAGTGCACCGCCAGCGTTGTTTCTAACCCGCTGTTCAGGTACATTATCAATTATTGACGAAAGTCATTGTGGCAATTAAACTCGTCAGATTAATATCAAGTCATGAACTACCTCGGGCCTAAAATGGTAGCTCCGGCTCAGCAGCAATAGAACAAGGGGACCCGTGAACACAGTCGCAGCTTCATTGTATTTCCAGTTACAAACACTTTTGTGGATGGCGGTGAGCAAAACGATTGCTTATGGAATGTAAGTTAGACAGAGGTCGATCACTGTCCCTTCTCCAGGTGTGCAAATCGCGGACAATTCGTCCGTTTGAAGGTTTTTGGATCAGTGGCAGCATTATAGTTAGGGCATTTCTCATTGGCTATAGTCGTGTCGTCTCACCCGTCCGTGAAGTACTGTCTCCCACGGACTGGTAGGCCGCAACATGCGATCACCGCAGCCACACAGATATTACTATTGAGTTATCAACTACTCGAATAATATCACACTGAGTGACGTTTTCTTGTGACTGATTCAAGGGAGGATGTCTTTGTAAAGCGGTTACCAGTTCTGTACAATGAGAGAGTTCAGTTCAGCTTTAGGATAAAAAGTACCAGACTGTTATATCCGTATTACCATACTACTCTCACTACTACTCAGTAGTGAGGCATGAGCAAAAACTTAGCTATTGAAGGAACGGAGGGAAATACAAGAATAAACGTTGGCCTCCAGTTTGACGCGAAATGGTTTTCCTTACATACAGGAACTAGGCATTGGCAGTCGTTGCAGCAGTGACTCCTTTGAATCAATGTTATGTGCAAATGCGTGTGTTGGTTTGTTGTCGTTTTGAAATGCATACCTCATGTGTTCATTTACGGAACAATCAATCTTTGTGACATCCGTGTTTTTGGCTCACAACACTGCCAAATCCTTGAAAGGATCTGGAATCTTACCGGATGGCTGCGTTTGGTAAAAGTTTCTGTTGAGCTTTTGAGAACGCATGTGTTATTAACACTATTTGTACGTGCATCTTTAGTTTTCTGTCTACGATTACGACAACACTGACTAGTAAAACCTAACTTGAATTCGCTATTGCACATATTATTTGAGTTCAGCTTTCCAAGACAGACTAAATTTGTGTCACAAACGCGAAATTAAAATGTCTCCTGCAGAGTTCTCAAAAAATTCATCTAAGAAGTTAGTAGCACGAGGTCGAGACAACTACATTTCGTGCACTCACCGAGCGGAGCCACTGGCGTAGCAAATTGAGTAAATATTCACCAGGTGGTTTAAACTTTACGGTTCCGGGTCTACATCGAATCGCAGTATAGCCCAGTGCACTGTTCAGCTAATGGAAACTGAGACAACTGACCACTGGTATCAAGATTCCGTTGTCGATAACTGATTAACGATCATGATCAAGTCGTATTAGTTCTGGAAAGCTGCTGAGACTATGAACCACACTGACACTGAAAATGACTGAAATAACAACATAAACACAAACCAAACGATTTGTGAGGCAAGATTACACGTGTATTCATAAAAATGGGTGCCACGGGAGAAGTCGGATTGCCCTTGAGAGCTTATCCAGCGAATCCGGTTGACTACGGATAAGCGATGCCCGTTTTCAGCTTTTGTACGCATAACGTATGTAACGGTGGCCCAGTACCGCGCGATAAACCGGAGGGCACAAGCCTAGCCATCCACCACCGGTAGTGCATCTGATCAGCACACCCTGCACCTTAACGTCCCACCCACGCATGCATTCGTCAGCATACCCTCAAAGCCACAGACCAACACCACGCGCCTCACCGTCAAGCACGTGATCCGACAGTCCCTGTCCAATCGGGCCGAACCGTCTTTCTACGCTTTTCACACCTTCACTTACATGAGGACAGCTATCACCCAGCCCTGCGGTGCGGATGCCGCACACGCAACACACACACACGCGCGCGCACGCGTATGCACGTGTGCGCTTTCACGACGGACTCTCATGCAGCGGGCCGACATCCAAGACGCTCACACGCGAAACGGCTGAGCTACGGAAACGAAACCGGACGTAAGCGTCAACGCCGCGTCTCGGATAGTGAACGTTTCAGCAACGCACCAAGCTAACAGACAAGTGGACGCGAGTCACACCACACACACACACACACACTACACATCGCACCCACGTGACCCTACCCCATCAACGCTACCGTATACATTTGGATATTTTTGCCCACGCTTTTAACAACCTGGACATTATTCAGTATTACACCGGAGTCTCCCTTGATTGCCTATTTCTAAACGTACCTACTATTATGGTTATTCTTATTGTAAACCTTAATCCTCACCTGCGTACTCTTTTGTTATAAAGTCAGTGTTAGGTCGTAATTATTTATCTACAGCCAACTCACTCCACACTAGCTACAGGGATATGAAATCCGGGTGTTTAATTAACATCACATTTTTAACAGATGGACATAATAAGACAGTGCTGGGCCGGACCATAAGGCGTTATTTAAACTGATGGAGTGCTCCGGTTAAACAGGTCCCTATTACCGCTGTGCAAACGGACGATCTTATGTCATGCGTATAAGTGACTTGGTAGAAGAAAAGTAAAATGCGCTGCAGTTTTGTAGTGAGGCATCACTGATAAATAGGACAGTAATTAGTTTGAATCTGTCTCTGTGCCACAGAATGAGGGGTCGACTAACGCTGTTGTGCAGGCTATTGGTGGTGGAAGGGCTCATATTCAGACAAATAGTTACCACCGTTGCCTGACGTCAGGAGACGGAGGAACGATTCCGAGTGGACAGGTTCGCTAAGAAATCCCTACCAGAATGTCATTTTCCAGTCATCAAACAGTGTGTTGATGAGTTCGTTCACTTAGTAATACGGATGAACAGTACCAATGCTGTACAGGAATAAAACATTTGGTAGACTTGCAACCAGGCACAGGATGAAGGTCAAATTGCCAGAGGATATCGTGTAGGTTGATTTCAGAAGTAGAGAGTTAGTTAAAGGAGATATTAGAAAAGAGAAAAATTCAACGAACGAGCTGCCCATTTCACCACCGGTTCTGCTGACTAAGAACTCGGTTGGATCTTACCGATTTTGTATTGACTTCGTAGACGGCTGAACAGAGTGACGATCAAAGAGGCGTTCCTGATGCCCCAGATGGAGGAAATCTTTGTGCACCTGTACGAAGCTAAAATGCTATTCCTCACAGATCTGCTTTTCGGTTACTGGCAACTACCAATGACACGGAAGGACATAGCGAAGACAGTTTTTTGTGTGAACGGATAGCAATGTGAATTCCTTTGGATACCGTTCGGCTGGTGCAATAATTCGGCCACCTTCAGAGGTCCTTTGGTTCACATTCTGGAGAATCGGAAAGTAGTAACCGTGTATAGGAATGACATCGTTTTATTCTCCGGTACAGTGTCGAAACACACTGAAAACCTTAGAGCATTGTTACAAGGAATCGATGCGGCTGACTTAAAATGAAGTAGCAAGAAATTTCAAATTGGCCACAGTTCAATCGTTCGCCTACAACACAGTTAGTAACGGAAAAGCCAACCACTACCACAGGAGTGACAACCATCAAGAATTCTCTAACACCAAAGTCGAAGCGGTAATTGAGGTTCTTTCTTCGAATGGTTGATTACGATTAAAAATTTACCCCAGAGTTCTTCCGAAAAGCATATTCACTGTTCTAACTGCCGAGCTAGGGGAAGAAGTTTGCATAGACCAAAAACTTTGTGATGGCGTTTGAATAACTGAAGCGGGAAGCTGCCAACATTCGAAGATGCCTGAGGATACTCGAACCAAATAAACCATTCAATGTGTTGGTTGATGCTAGTGATATCAGAATCGAGGCACTTTCTTCACAACCGCCAGGGACGACTGAATACGCCAGCCGAGTACTGCCGAAAGACATGTGAAAGTAGTCCACCACGGAGAAAGAATACCTAGCCGTCATCTGGTCGTTAGAAAAATAGAGGTCCTATCTGATAGCGACCACTTTCCATGTGAAAACGAACCATAATCCTCTGACCTGACTGAAGCCAATAAAGGATCCACGCGGACGACTGGCGCACTGGAGACTTCGACTACAAGTGTTCAACTTCATCACCGGACATGCCAATGGTCGAAACAATAAGGTACGCCACATATTGTCGCAACCAACGGAGTAAAAATGAGCTGCCGATGAAAGCCGTACCCGTGAACAGAGTACTGATCGCCGTCAAAGAGATATTGGTCAGTTAACAGCAAGACCCTCAGGTACGTAACATATGCGAACACTTACTTGAAAGAACCAAACCTAAAACGTCGACCTCGGAGTAGAATGAGCTGTCACACATCTGAGGCCGGTCATATCTGGAGAACGGCGAACTTGTTGGTGTGTAGGTGCATAGCAAGTTCCTACCTCGAAGAATGTCATTTCTTCTAGTGGACCACAGAGACAGTATGATTCGACTGGCACACGCAGGTGTCCAAACGGAGCGAGAACGTATGTTCGGTCTACTATGGCGAAGGGTATTTCGGCCACGATGTGGAAAGATGTGACGGTTTTCATTCGAAAATGCCCAAACTGTCAGCTGAATTGAGAAGCAACGCTAAAAGCAACACCGATGCAATCCATCGTAACAGAGCAAGCCGCACGCACATGCGGTGCCAGTGAACCAGTAATTGTAATGATCGACCATTTTACACGGTAGATCAAACAAGCAATACGGTTGTACACGCCTTCATCAACAAAGTCCTAGTTGGAATCGGAGTACCGCATAAAGTCATCACCGACCAAGACCCGTGTTCTGAGGAGCGGTGATTTCAGGAGATGTTGAAGAAACTGGAGAAATCAGCGCCTGAGGACATCCCCATACCATCCACGAACGAACAGGTTGAAGGAGTGGTCCTGTTGTACAGCAAAGGGATGACTGAATAGTAAAAGTAATAACTGGGAGGAAGAAATACGAGACGTGTTTTTGGGATACTGCATGAAGAAACATGCCACACTTCATAATTCGCCGTTTGAGTTTTTCCACCGGATGGAGCCAAGGATTCTCTTGGATGTCTGCGTGTCCGATGAAAGAGAGGGATGATCATTACCGCAAGAACCACGTCACCTAGAAAACCGTGCATGTGAACGGACAACAGATACTCAAGGCCGAACTGGACAAAGATGTGACATGAAGCATAACACACATAAATGGCATCTGTTCAAGATCGGAGACCATGGACCATCGGATACCATGGTCGACCGGGAAGATTCGGCCCTAGCGCATGCAAATTTAAAAGACAATGAAATGGACCATCCTATTTCACGAACAGCAGGAATAGGAGTTTCCAAACCAACCAAGATCCTCGTGAGCGATGAGCCAATAATGTATAACTGGCACTCTAGCACAATCGCGGCAAGTTCACTAGATGAAGGGGTAGGTGAGAGGGCGGATTAATTCGGAGGCACGAGCATTCCGACGTTCGATGAAGTATCTCGAGGCGGCGGTGAGATATGGGCCAAACCCAAAGCGGATGGGTTATGGACAACACAGGCGACCAGAAGAGCAATGCCTTAACAAAACTGGACAAAAATGACAAGCAAAAACCCACGACAGAAAGCGTCAGCCACACTCACAAAGCAAGACATAAGTGCTGCGTCCTTTGAATGGAAACGGCCGCTAAGTTGTGGACTGAGATTCCGGTTCACAAAAGCGAGACCGCACGCATGGCATGGGAACGTACGAGTTGGACAATAAAGATCGTGTTTTATTGACTGAATTTTTGCTACTTTTGTTATTATTGAACGTTGCTGTTTTCAAATCGATCAATATGCATTGTACAATTTACCTTCCACAATCGTTTTATCAATCAAACCATTGTTTTTCTTTTAGCCAGCTTCAAGACACCTAGGAAAGTTGTTTCGTGGAATATCGACTATTACTGAGGGAGATCTATCAACATTCATGTTGAACAACTCAGATAATTTCACACTGGGTGTGCTTGACTCTGAAACTGGTCACGTTCATTTGTCATTCAAGTAATGACAGCTGACTCTATCTTTAAGACCCCTCTACGGAGAAGCGCGCACCATCGCTTGCTCAGTTACGACTACTGTCATCAGCCTGGGCAGTGAACTGCTCATAATATATTGATTCAGTTTCCATAGTCAGCTGCACTTCAGTACGCATACTATCACGGTAGTGCTACCAGACGGAACCGATGGACGCGTGTATCAGCATTTACCAGATTACTGAATCACACAAAGCAGAAATTGACCAACCTGATTCTCAGACTGCGTACGATTAGCCTTAATCATATTTATGTTGAAGTAGGAGTTAGTAAAGTTCTTCTAGATAAGGTTGATTTCAACTCCATTAGTGGATGGTAACATTAGTCTATAGGTCGTAAATAAAATCAAGAAATAAAACGTAACAGGAACGACGAAGTAGCGAACAAGACTTGTTTTCCGTGTATGATCATCAGGCTAATTACAACACAATAAATATGAAAACAATAACTGGGGTGAGTAAGAGAAACAGTCAATAGAGGTTATGAACAGCGTGTTTGTTTTATCAGTTACACAATCACTGTTCCAATTCGTGGGCTTGACTGATTGTGGGAGGGGGTAGATTAAGTGTCCGCACGAATTTCTTCTGAGCATAGAGGTCAGGGTTGCGTAATCGGATACTAATGGCCTCGGCAACGGTCAGCATTCGGAATCTCACCATCTTTGATCGATTCCTTGACACTCGGTAAACAATCTGAAAAGCGTCTTTCTTGCTGACAGAATGATTAGAGTCAGTCAAATGAGCGATTGTCGGGCGATTTTCTGACAGAATGCGTGAACATTGTCCTGCTTGGTTGAATAGTGGTGTGGTTAAAACGGTTACAAGTGCAATCGTTGCTCATTTGACTGACTCTAATCATTCTGTCAGCAAGAAAGACGCTTTTCAGATTGTTTACCGAGTGTCAAGGAATCGATCAAAGATGGTGAGATTCCGAATGTTGACCGTTGCCGAGATCATTAGTATCCGATTATGCAACCCTGACCTCTGTGCTCAGAAGAAGTTCGTGCGGACACTTAATCTACCCCCTCCCACAATCAGTCAAGCCCACGAATTGGAACAGTGATTGTGTAACTGATAAAACAAACGCGCTGTTCATAACCTCTATTGACCGTTTTTCTGACTCACCCCAGTTATTGTTTTCATATTTACTGTGTTGTAATTAGCCTGATGATCAAACACAGAAAGCAAGTCTTGTTCACTACTTTGTCGTCCTCGTGATCTTTTAATCAGTCCCAGGTTGTAAGCTGTTAATATAATTGTTCACCATCATCAGTGGTCGAAGTATAACCAAATGGAAGTTTTGCATATGTGCAGACGGCAGATAGCGCTGAAGGGCAACTCGACGCTTTTAAAACAGCACAGAGACAACACCGGAAATAAATCATGTGAGGTAATCCGCAGTAAATTTACGAATTTTCTGATCTAACCCACATGTTTACTTAATTTTAGAATATAACATAATGTTCCACAAGGCGATAACCACTGCTTAAGATCCCGGACAGAGAGACAGCAAAAAGAACACTGAAAATGTGGAGATGACCAAAAATGGGACAAGTTCAAGTCTCTCAATATTGACCCACAGGCTACATGAGGTCGTAGAAAAATGATGATAATAGGCATCTGTCATTTGGGTATATAACTTGTGTTTTAGGTATTCTATTTCTGAGACGAGTTGGTTACAAGTAGGGGCGCTAAAATAGGCCATATACTATGGACGCCAACTAGTGGTCTATCACATTGAGCACTTTTTGCCGACGCTGCGGCCGACTGCCGTAAGGTGTGGAGAAATGAAATCGTTCACCAAGGAGTTAACCACTGTATATCGGGGTCCGTCCCCCCGCTACGAACCTTGCTTCACACAGAGTCGGTGGCCGGAAACGTTAGGTGAGATGATGGCTATTCCGGTTCAGTGACATGAATGTTGTTGTTTGGCTGTTTTCTGTGAAGTAAGTACACCTAATGACGCAGGACAGTAAAAGCCGACACCTCACTCTCAATTATAGCTCGGTTGTTTGTCTTCAAACTGTAGACATTTTGATGCTGAATGTTTGAATGTAGAAGTAGCTACTTTTAGTAGTTAGGTCCCTTTCCCTTCCTTTATCTTTTTCTCTCTATTCCTGTACAGGGTTTGTTGTTTACATCATGGTTGCGTGCCAGTTAAATATCAATGAGAACTATTGATGAGAACTATTGATGATGCTGATGACCATTCCAATTGAGAACGACTGAATGATACATTTGCGTGCAACCCTGAGGTCGATCGTTATTTATAGTAGTAGCTCCTAACTGGTTTTACGTGAGTACCACGTTGGAAGCTTTTGTGGTACACTCAGCCGTCTTCAATCTTACTACTGTCCTTCCTGCCACAGCAGCCGAGTGACTCAACATTTGACCACACACCCCTCAATTATACCACTTTGGCAAAGTGAAAAAGCATAATGAACGTAACCTTTTGTCACATTTGCCAGCTGTAGCAGGCAACCACAAAGACAGTTCGAAAAGTCACACAGAAGATCGTGGAGACATTTACACAAATTCCGAAGATAAAGATTTAGATTCTTAGCGTTAGTAGAACTTAGCGTTAATCCAGTAGGTCAGTAATCGGTCAGACCAAGAAGATCGTTTATAGTACCAGTGAATTCTTAATGTCAAACATAACGGTGCATTGTGGCCAGTAAACACACCGGACATTGTTGACAAAATGATTATCTATGTTTTCGATAATCTGTTCACAAGTGCTCAGCCAAAACACCCTACAACATGTTGTCAATAACGTAGTGTCATTCAGTTGAATACCATCCACTCAAAGTAACTGTCAGCAAAGCAGCGGTGGAAAAATGGCATAAGAGAATATTATAAGCTGCAGTATCCCGAAGATCAGTTCATCCCTGATCATAGGTTCAGCACCATTTTGACCAACAGAAGCAATACTGACGTCACCTGTCATTGCTAATAGTAAAATGCAGTAAACGGCTTATTCACTGACATTTCCAGTCACTCCGTAAGCATGCGTTAAACGTTCTGAGGAGATGCAAAAGTAAAATCATCGTTCCACTAAAAAACTGGATTTAGGAGAATGTTTGCACCTTTTTTGAATAATACAGAGATCAGGGCTGTTTTCCTGAAAGAAACAACATTGCGTTTAGTCCTGATACGGCTGAAAAACCCTTTCCGGCTCAAAAAATTATATATATATATATGTATATATATGAAATAGAAAGGAAAGTTTGTTCACATTTTCGCGTGTAGTATACTGTGCGATACACGAGGGTTAAGAGTAAATTAACATTGGAGGTGATTTGAAAAACTTTTCTGAATGTACCTCAAGTGTCAGATCGCACATCTGCCAATCACCCGTTGACCGTAGGTTATCCATTTAAACAGTATAGTGCTCAAATAATCAGGCGACGATTCAGAACAACTTATGAACCCCTAGCTAAAACGACCACACCAGAATTGGTGACCTTAACGTAGTGTTCTCCATTGTCTCTATATTGTTGACTTATAACCTGTCACAGTCGAACTTATATACTGACTTTCGTCATGTTGGCTGTAACTAACCAGAATGTGTAGTCCATCTGATTTGATGAAACCTCCGAGTCGGCAGTAAAGCACTACCAATAAAATCACCTCCGAACTGCTCACCACTTGTTGGAAAATTGTGAATTCTCAATGGATGAGAACTGCTTTTCACTTAAAGTAATCATTTTGGAAATATATTGCAAATCTAGTGATAAACCAACGTTTTTGATCGCTCCATCTGAAACATCACTGGTTGATAGCAATATACACAGGCAGTTATAGTTGACTCATAACCGCACTGCAACCAGGAGGATAAAAACTTAGTTTTAAGTTGTATAAATTGTTCGGTGGTGGGAAACAATTTAATGACAATTTCCTTAGCAAACTCGTTCAGTCAACGTCCCCGTGTCTGAGTACTACAACTGAGAGTAACAGTGTGTATGCAACACAGTTTCAGTACGATTTTCCATGTCCAGATTTACTAATCGCTTTTAGATCACAGCTGTCTCACTCAAACCACTTTGGTGCCATACTTATTAATAAACTAAGCTCCTAAGTGCCCATTCCGTATAAAAACAGGCGGTACAATAAATGCTTTTGGTTTGAACATTGGAGTCAAAGTAGTTCAACCCTCGTATGAAACGTCTCTAACAAATTCGGATATCAGTAATGGAAATTGTGTTGAACTTTATGAAGGTTGTACAGATTTGTTTTCATTAAAATACTTCTGTTTTATTAGGAACTTCTTCAACGTTTTCTTCTTCATTCGATTCCTGTTCGTCGTTATTTCTCCGTTCAATGTTGAATTCGTCATCTTCCTTATTTTCTGCCTCTAACTTGGCAATTAATGCTTGTTTTTGTTGCAATGCGTGTCGACGTTCTTCAAACAACTTTGCAGGATCTCGGTCCAAACAGACGATGCAGGTGTTTTTACCGCGAAACACTGCTTGTCTACAAGAGCGGCAGATTGGTGTATCGTCATAGGGGCAAATGTGAATAAATGAGCTTGGTTTGAATCGTTCATTACACAAGAAACAAGCTACTTTACCTTTTCCAAGCAATCTGGCAAGTAGCGGGTTTTTCTTTTGCAGTAGGACGGCTTCTGAACGTTCCCGTGCCTCTGCCTGCAATCGGTTTTCTCTAGTATGGTGAACCAATAAATTCCGGCATATGGTCAAATGCCGACGTCGGTCGACTAGCAAGGAATTATACAAATGTACGGCTCGACGATTCTGACGAAAAGGGTAGAAAAAATCTAAAATCATGTGACGTGCACGGAGAAGATAGCCAGACAGGAATCCGATCAGAAGCATACACGCCCAAACAGCACCGAAGCGTTGCCAGTAATAAACGTCTGTAATTTGCACGCGAGGACTACAAATTTTCAAGTTAACATTTATATCTAATTGGCTGATGTGAGTGAGCACAGTAATTGTGTTCTCGATCAGTTCGCGGAAGATCCCATCACCCTCAACGTGAGGTGGTTCGGGTACACTACCCGATGTTCCGTTCATTTTTGCTCCAAGTTGAATCTCCGCATCGGTTGCTATATCCAGCAAGTGGATTGTGTCCGCAATAAAGGCATCAATGAAGAAGAAAATATTTAAAACAAAGCCCAAACCGAATGCTTTCAAACAACCGACAATCGCCTTAGATAGTTCACTCTTTGTGTAAGCTTTCTTTCGCCAAAAGTACTTTTTACGTTCAAAATTCTTCAGTGGTAACAATGTTTCTCGATGTTGCTTCAGACGTTTTGCATCAATTGCTTCAAATGCCTTTTCAATGTAAATGTTATCAAAACTCACGTCTGTAAGATAATTATTGATGTAATTGCTGGCTTTTCGGAACACCAACAAAGACAGTAATTTCAATAATGTCGATGTCAAGAGACTCAGACGAAACATAATTTGTACACTTTCCTTAGTTTTCTTGGCTACCTCACTGACAATTGCTTTGCGTTCGCTGACCCATTCGCCCAATTTTGGTAGGCCTATAAGGGGAGATTGGATCTTTAAACGGAACGCTTCTGAAATTTGGTTCAAACTCTCTATTGATTGGTAGAACATTGCCCCGTAACCTGGACCCATTCCAATGTTTGACACAGTCGAACCACACTGCTGTACCGCCTGGTCCATAGCTTCATTTGTTGGACACGCCACTCCTTTACTCACCTGCCATATACACGGGTATTTGATGAGGACTGGGTATAAGAATGCCAGACTCAAAATTAGTTGTAATCTATCGCAGGCATTCACGGCCGCCAAGCTGCAGATGGAACCGCGCGTGTTATGAAACACCATACACGTGGCTATCATACGACGTTTTATCATATTCTCGATATCTGTACCGGCTTGTATGCGCTCCGTCATGCCCTGAATCATTGCACCGTCCATGTTCATTTTAGATATGAGTTGCTTGAGTCGCTTTTGCGATTTCCCCATGCTTCGGTTGGAATTGTGCGCATCGCGATCCGTCAGACGTTGGGTAAGTTGTAGCAGTCTATTTCTGCGGTCTTCGTCTGCCTTGTCAACGTCACCGTAGCCGGTACTTGAGGAATCTGAGCCTTTACGTTTGAGTACCGACTCGGCCCGTTTGGCAAACTCTTCCGATTGAGCAATCTGATGAACCGGAAGCAAACGTTGAGTTAAGTACACTAATCTATCAACGACAGCACGAGTGCACATTTCGTTCACTTCAAACAATGGCAGAACTACCATTTTAAGCTGATCTACAAATTGGTGCTTCTACTAAAGAATGATGAAAATAAACAAGAATTTACTGCAGCAGACACCAAAAATAGTTGATGACCAGTGTAAAAAAAACACGAGAACATAGCAACACCGTCAGATCAGTTAGTGTATCAGTGCTCACTGCAAATCAAAAACAAAGTGCAATTCCTCCCCAGTCGGTCTGCTTTATGTAAAGCGAAGGTCCATACATGCGATCCTCTATTGTGAATGTTTCAACGTTGGTCTTCACTGAACCCCACTGTTAGATCTACTCAACAGACAAACTCTGTGAACGACATGTTTTGTGTACAGGCAGACTGTCATCAACCCTATATTTTGTTTCCCACATGCACAACTGTTGCATGTCGAGGATGTGTCACACTGAGTTAGTCACTGTGGACTAGGTTGTGGATAACGTACACGAAACACAGATCCACTGCAGAACATACTGTGTGTTAGAAGGTTTAAGTACGTTTGATTGAAACCCGAGTCATTTGTTTATCACATATATAGGTACAACGGTGTGACCAAAACAAGCCATGTGTAGTTGTTGTAAAGCTGCTCAAGTACAGCTGGGAATGATAGTTAGATTGGAAGTAACAGAGGAGAATCTGTTGCAGATGCAATCAGCCACAAGCAACGGTTACATGCGTACTGCCCAATTCCCAATTGTTGGTTCTAACAACTAATTTCGTCAGCTCAAATAAAAAGCTAACAATTCTAACTTGATGGCAACAGGTATCTAATCAGCCGTTATCCGACTCCGTATTGTCTAATACTAGAACGCCGCTCCAACCCATAGTTGTTTTCCGCTTAATTTTCAAGCTCCAAGATTGAGCAAGTTTTCAGTCTTGTCTAGCTGCACACAAAGGCTCACTTGCAGCAGTATCAAACACACACGTTCATTCAGATGGATAATGAGCAAACAATGCTTTTTAGGCCCGAGTCTAGAAGAAGTGCTCATCAAAAATAACACCTTCACTGAAACGTAACTGGCAGTCTGTAGTGTTGTTGGAGGCCGAATTATTTGCAAGCAAACACTTTGTTGATGTTAGGATGAATCAGTTCAAGTAGTTTTAATTCTCACATACAATTTTCACCAGTAACTGTCAGATTGTCTCCAGTGATGCACTGCTTCCGCTTACCTTTTAAGCGTACAGTGATCCTTCTAATCCCCTGACTTACTTGATTCACCGTGCCTGAAGTTCGATCTTGAAGTATTCATTCACATGTGAATGAGTGTTGACGACCTGCTCCGAATATTGAGCAGTGCTTCTGAAGATGATCACGGCATATTAGTAAATTATCTATCCCCTCAATAAGTAATTCCTTGGTTAAGTCACAACGAGTTAAAAACCAACAGTTATCGGTTTCGCAACGTTTCGACCTTCTCGGAGAGCCTTTATCAAGTGATCTAAATCAGAAAATTTACAATGTACAAGTTTCAAATTAGGCAGTCAACTGACACATGTTTGCGTGTTTCACCTGCGGTGTGTAGGCCGGCTACTAGTAGGATGTAAGGGTTCACGGTTCACCAGAGGTCACCACGTGAAGATCCCCAGGTGCGAATAAGCATAGAGAGTTAATGAGTGCTTGTGTGTAAGAGAGTCTGCATGTGTTTAATCTGCGTGCGTGTAGTCTGTCTGGGATAGGGGTGGGTGGCAGACATGCTGCAAACGTCTCCTACGTGGTATCACTATTGTTCACCCAGTAAATCGCGTCAAACAATTGACACTTCCAAACTATCTGATCGATTCACTACCTGTGGTATATTAGCGATTAGCAAGGCTTCTGTCAAGTATCGCTCTTTCTGGTTACGGAAACAGTCGGATGATCGAAGTCAACTTGATGCTGGTTGAGGATTGCGTGTGCTGCAATGGCTGAATCGTGTTCTAATTCCCAGAGTTGCTGAGGGTCGGTACGAGGTTTCTTACTACATCTTACGTGTTCTTTGGTACGCACTTCCAGCTGCCGGGCGGTCTGTCCAATATATGAGGCTTGACAATCCTTACAATTAATCCGATAAACACAGTCTGATTTCTCTAGAATTGTTCGTTTATCCTTGAAGTGAACTAACTTGTTCCTTAATGTGTTGGTGGCTTTAAATGCCACTCTGATACTGTAATGATTAGGGACCCATCTAAGGTCATCTGATGTATTCCTTCTGTACGGAATAACGACAGCTGACAGCCAATTCCTAGGCTGGTTGATCTTGTTACAAACTCCGAATTGGACGCAGAATTTTGTCACAGTGACCATTGGCTTTCAATGTCGATTTGACAATCTTATATTCTTTTGATCGCTCATCCTCGGAACTGGTTAATAACAGGTCTCTGCGAAACAAGCTGGATGCAACTGCTTTTTTGGTGCACATAGGGTGTTCTGAGCCGAAGGAAAGGTACCGATTCGAATGGGTGTCCTTTCTGTGCACGCCATTGTCCAGGTTGTCGTCGACTCTCTTTCGTATTCTGCAGTCTGGAAAACTCAGTCCAAGGTCCACTGATTCGCGCTCAATCGTAAATTTGATATGCTGATGAAAGAAATTCATGTGTAACTGTGACTGCCTAATTTGAAGCTTATACACTGTAAATTTTCTGATTTAAATCGCTTGATAAAGGCTCTCCGAGAGAGTCGAAACGTTGCGAAACCGATAACTCTTTTGGTTTTTAACTCGTTTTGGCTTAACCAAGGAAGTACTTAATAATGAACATTAGCACAACGCACAATATGTTTTTTCATATCCGTTCCGTTTACGGTTCGGATGCACTATCTATCCATTCAATGTACAATGGGGCTTTCATTAAGGACCAGGAAGCTACAGTGTGACACTTAAAATTTGAAATCTGGACAATCGGTTTGATGTCTCGAAAACATGAGTCACATCTGCACTTGAATTCGACCACCAATGACGTAAGTACGACAGACTATGGTAGGTTGTTCTAAATTGGACACATTCAGACACTAGGAGAGTGCTGTGCAAACCAAATGGCTCGTTTAACTTCGCTAGGCATGCTGGGATTAACGTGGGTTATGTGTACTATAACCAAGCGTCCTTTAATACGCCAGTAATGCACCGGGAACTACGGTAGTGAGGATAGGCGATCGTAATATACTACTCACACTACTACTATTCAGTAGTAGGACCAAAACATAAACGTTGACACTGAAGTAGCCGTAGGAAAAATACAGGAAGAATCATCGAAATGCAGCATCGCTCAAAATGGTTCTTGATACGTCTAGCGTCTGCGGCAGCCGTGACGGTCTGGGCCGAGTACCGTGGGTATATGAGTGTTTTTGTTTGTTGTCCCGTTGAAACGCATAAGCCACGTTTTGATTTATCGAATAAACAACCCTTGTGCCATCCGCGTTCTTGGCTCACAACAATTGGTGTCGTGAGCAGGAGTGGGGGACGAAGATCCGGTGACCGCAGCCGTTTGAGGTTGGTGACGTCCGGAGCTTTCTGGAGGACTTTCAGAACGTGCCGGAGGCGGTCGGGGTCAAGACCGACCGGGTGAAGCCGGCGGCCCTGCGGATG
>LUCH01000018.1:365950-377628 GCA_013368495.1 Paragonimus heterotremus | reverse complement strand
GACGAGGTTGAGAGAGACAATTGTGAAGGAATGTCATCAGTTGGCTCATACGGGATGTCACCGAACTTATGAGATGCTGAGGCAAAGGGCATACTGGCCGGGAATGAAGAAGGACGTTAACAATTATGTGCTGGCGTGCCAGCAATGTCAACTACTGAAAGAGCTCCAACTACCCCAGTCAGTGTCCTACACAACCAATTCCAGTCACGGAGATTGGGGAATTATGGTCGCTGGACGTGATGGTCCCCTTTCCAGTAACCACTTCCGCAAATCAATACATCATAGTGGTGACGAAACACTTCACAAGATGGATCAAAGCAGCCGATATACCCGATCAGCGTGCAAGCACGGTGTGCAGGGCGGTAATGGAACACATCGTTGCAGATCATGGAGTACCGCGAAGTATATTGACTGATCAAGGTCCTTGCTTCGAAAGCGAAGAGTTTCGGAACTGCTTAGAGCGTTTGGAAATCAGGAAAATTCGCACACCGCCATACCATCCTCAATCAAATGGACTGACGGAACGAAGCAATCGCACAATCAAGGAATGGTTAGCAGCGAAAGGAGAGAGTTGGCAGGAAACATTACCACTGATTCGATTGGCCCACCGCTGTTCGCCACCAGGAATACCGAAGAAACCGCGGTTCGAGCTGGTGTACAGGCGCGTGGCGCGCCTGCCAATCGATCGTGAAATTGGCTTATGAAAAGACCAACGGATGAGCATGCGTGAATTAGTAGAAGCTCGAAGAGTGACCAACCAAAACTTGGAGAACACACAAGAAGTTTCTAAGGACCGGTCAACGGCAAGGTTGTCGGATCGAAACGCTGTATTTGAAATTGGTTCGAAGGTTAAATACAGAGACAAACGGAGTCCGGGCGCAACAGGACCAGAATCTAGGAATTTCCCGGCGAAGTGGAGGGGACCGTATGTGGTAGTGGACTGCCGTGGCCCAGTGTATCCGATTAAGAATTAGAGGGATCAACATCGAGTACACGGAAGTCAGCTTTGTAAATGGTATGACTCCCCGAGCAGAAGAGAATGCACACCAGGAGCATCGACTTCCCTGAGGCCGGTATGCAGATTGTTGAAAGAACGAAGAGAACATGAAAGACGTTTGCTGCAGCTGGAACAATCTTTGCGGGCGTAGGAGTGTAGTGAGGATGAGCGCTCGTAATATACTACTCACACTACTACTATTCAGTAGTAGGACCAGAGCATATATTTTGACACTGAAGTAGTCGCAGGAAAAATACAGGAAGAATCATCGGAATGCAGCATCGCCCAAAATGGTCCTTGCTATGTCTGATGTCTGTGGCAACCGAGACGGTCTGGGTCGAATATCGTATGCAAATGAGTGTTTTTGTTTGTTGTCCTGTTTAAGCGCTTTACCCATGTGTTGCTTTCTTGAATAAATAACCATTGTGCCATTGACATTCTTGGCTCACAACACTACTTCAGTTCGTACAGTCTATTTGGGTAGGGTGGAGAACGTAGTATTGTTGTATGACAGGCAGCTTCGCTCGTGAGTAGTGTAGAATATACATTTGAGAACTAAAGGACAAGGCTCAAAGCCGGAAAGAGGTAAAATAAGAAGCGGCTATTGGAACAGTGTGTGCGCACTGTAGGAGACGTGTTACCAAAGTGACCGACATTGCCATGCTGTCCAATGTTTATGGATACAAGTCAGCCGTGCAAATGAGTGTGCACGTCCCTTCTTGGCTTTTGATACACTGTTGGAAAACAAGCTAAATTCACTTGGGACAATCCTGGTCGAATTAGCGTCCGTATGTGATGGTACTCAGTTTTCGCTCTCCAGCAAGCGATATTGTGGTGGATTGTCAGGTCGGAGGGGCGAGTATCCAAACTCTCGGCGGAATGCCTCAACGTCGGGGAGAGGCACGTCCACAAACCCTCAACGATCGGATGACGGACAACAGGGGCAATCGGATGAGTCATCGCTCGATCGGATCAGACCAACGGGCGTGACTTGGCACGCAAAATAGGATGGACGACCAAATCGGAGGCTCGATTATTCCAACACTCGGGGGAATATATCGATTCGGTCGTGTAGTATTCAGTCAAAGCTCACAGTGGATAGATGGGGGACAACACGAGCGACCGGACGAGCCATCGCTCAACGGAATCGGACCAACGGACGAAGATTGGCAGGCCGGAAACCCCCGGATAGAAGTCATCGATCACACATAAACCACGCAGAATTGCACATGACGCGTGAGCGGAAACCTCTGGGTGTTATGGACTAGAATTCTGACTCATAAACGCGAGCGCGCGCGTACCATATGAACTAGCGTGTTGCACAATAAAGTTTGTGCTTTATTGGACGCCTCTTCGCTACGATATACAGCAGCCCGAACAGCGTAAACCTATCACTTTACATCTGGCCGTATAAAATCGGCGCCGGTTGTACGTGGTTCGGTAGTTTACTATGTTTAAGTTACTGTAGTTTCTCACACTCAGTTACGTTGTACAGTATATGTCACATTTAGTGTTATCAGCATATAATATCAACGGAGATTTGATAAGCTATATTTCGACTATAAACAGAATGAAAAGCATGGACCCTAATATGGAACCACGAGAAATCATAGTACCGTGGTTCCGGTGACGTCATAGTTGTGACGCAACTGTACCAAAACGTTACCTCCAATTGCAACACCTTAATCCGCCTCATCTGAACTTGTTACTTGTTCTATTCGTTTCGTCTTGACAACAAAACACTATACAGTTTGCCTGGAAACAAACGTGTTCGCTACAATGTGCTTGTGTTCGATTGTGTATTCGGAACAACCAGGCTGTGTCAGTAACGCTATGTCAGAAATGATGAGATAAGGCAATCTTCTCCTTTACGTTTGACACAACGGACATCAAGTATACATGGTTTCCATCAGCCCGCATGCAGCACAATGCGTTGTTATTTGGACCTAGACGTTAGCTTACCACTTCATCTGTCTAGCTGATATAATGTAAACCCACAGCCTACCCCACTTTAACGGTTGCTCAGACCTTGCCAATGATACTGCGTGAATATGTTTGAACTTGGGACATAATGATGGATGATGCTTACTTCCACTAGTTGTACAACACTGATTGAGATACACGTATCTGACATATGTGCTGTGGCAACTACCATACGCATCCACAGCTATGAGCCAAATGGCTTAGTGCATTCCAACCTGACAGTAAGTGTGTCAACGTATTATGGAAGTAAACTCATTGCAAACATACCGCATTCTCACCACTTGCTGCCCATCATTTGATTGGACGAGAAAAATTGCTGCCGCCAACTCAGTTATAGGTATGCGATTTCTATCACGCGCTAAGCAGTGTCACAGGTGAGACACTCTGAACTAATTGTTTTCGAAGTAAACGGGACACACAATCAACAGTTTGGGTGTGTTTGGTTGTATTCAGAACACTTAACTAATTGGAGTTACGCAAATTGCGTGGTTAGACGAAACAGTGTTTCGAGAACTAAACCGTTAACGAAAGCATGTGTAACAGCCCGTCGTCGTGTGTCATACCGGATGGGTCAGTCCTCGGCACTCACTGCCCTCGCATCTGGTCAGCAGCCTCTGTGTTTTCAATGCTCACCCACGCACGCACCTATCTGCTGACGCTCAAAGCCACAGTGACCGACATCACGCGCCTCAGGGGCTAATGCATGACCCGAAAATCCCGGTCCAGCCTGTCTCCGCTATGCGATTTTCATCTTCACACGCACGATGGACAGCCAGCCTCTTTTTTCATCAACATAACGGTTATCCACGGGTAGCGGCACTCGTTACGGGCTAGCCAATCACAGGGACCGAAGCCGAAGGAGGCCTGCGAACAGGCATCACCACGTATGGATTGCGG
The DNA here is from genome assembly GCA_013368495.1 of Paragonimus heterotremus. Taxonomy (NCBI): domain Eukaryota; kingdom Metazoa; phylum Platyhelminthes; class Trematoda; order Plagiorchiida; family Troglotrematidae; genus Paragonimus; species Paragonimus heterotremus. The sequence goes on along the minus strand of LUCH01000018.1, from coordinate 373,751 downwards.
TTATCGGCGTCACACACACGCAGGCACAGCGACACTCATGCTTTAACGTGTATGACGAACAAACCGAGTTTGAACTTCAAGCTGACCGGAGATGATTTTACATCCTCTAGCACATCGTACTGAAGTTCAACGAATTACGTACTTATAAAGAAAGTTTCAACCACAATTATATTTGTCTAACAGGACGCTAACCCTACTCACTTATGCAACAAAAATGGCTGGATAAGTGGTGAGTAACGAACAAACTATCCCTGGTTCGAAACAGTTATGTCCCTGGTTCATAGACCCTCGTCATTTCATTGAATCTGTCAAAATTGTGGGAGGTAACTCGTTGTCTATTTTTCTTATTGTCTATGCTGTATGTGTACGAAGGGGATTTCATTAATTCAACGTTGTACTCGGAACTGACGATAGGGCAATGAATAACTTTCACGTTTTCATCAATGGTCTCTATGTATGCATTGCGAAAGCTACAGACTAGGTTTACGACCAAACGGGTTAGGTTGGAAATGGCTTCTGAGTCAGAAGTAACATGTCACAAATGTTGAGTGTGCATATAATGTCAAATTTTCAAACGGACCATTGTATAAAAAATGTTACCAGAACGGATATTCTTCTACCATCCATAATGAACAACTTACATAATATTCGCTTAAAACGTTCTTATTGATGTGGCTGAGATCTGATTTTGTTTTTACGCATTTACTTACTTGCTTCATGAGTTTGTCTGCTGATTCCCGATAGGCCTCCACACTCTCAGTGAACTGTTCCGATTTTTTTTGAATCAATGAATAATAGTCTTTTGCGTTGTCCAACTTAACGGATTCCTTGCTCTCCTCGTAAAACTGTTTGGCCTCACGTGTTACGTTCTTGGATAATTCCATCAGACACTGCAGCGTCGAAACTGCCGCCCTTAGATTGCGCTCCGTAGTTGCGGCTGGGCCGGTGAGCACCGTGTGCACAAGTTCGGCGCCCAAGTAAGACTGCCCAACCGTAAGCCCTAGGCTGGGCACCAGCATGAAAAGCAGACAGCGTACTCGTCTAGAAATCACTGCACCGAACATGACAGTAACGTAGATAAACAAACTAGTGATCCAAGCCACCTCTTGGGCTACAAGCACAGCATCACGTCGAATTTTTTCTTCCGTGCCCGCAGCTCCTTCACTGTCTTTGACCTCCTTTTCTTTTCTTTTTGGGACAAAAGCAGCAATGAGAGCAGAAGAAACGAGGTATCCCAAAAACAAACAACATATTACACGAAGTATACAATTGAGCAGACAGCCATATATTACATTTCCTTCAAGTTCTCTTGTTACGTTGCCATCCGCGTAAAGAAGAGCCTCAACTAGGGGGAGCCGTTTGCGTAGCCAGTATCGAAATCCACTCCACTCCAACTGACCAGGAGTAAACTTGGATTTCCAGCGAATTGGTCTAATGAACGTCGCATAGGTGTTCATCCTATCTCTCAAAGTCCAACCGATTTTTATTCCCTTTTCTAACCAAAGGGATTTTGTTTTACCGAAAGCTTGATGAATCTGAGAAGGTTGACTGATGAAAGCCAAACTTTGGCAAGCAGATAGCAATTTTGCGTTTGAAATATATCCATATGTACTGCCAAGTAGGCGGTTTGACTGAACGGATTGACAACCTCCCAATTTGTGTCTATTCAGAGGGAATTTAGTTGATTGTTCTACTTTACGAATGACTTGGTCCTCTTCTTCCTTTTCTCCATCGTATCTTCCAACCACTTCCGAACTCATACTATAGCCTTCACTATCTTCCTCTCTAGCTTCGTAATCTTCTTCTTGTTCTCCTCTTGTATTCACGTATGCTGACTGGTTAGTTTCATAATCAGGAAGCTGAACACTGGCAGTTGGTTTTTGTACGTGATAGATACAGAAGCAACAACTCACTTGGAGTACATGGATGAGAATATTAGCCATAATTGCTACACGTAATGTTTGACCAAGGTTGTTACCCAAGTGATCAGACATTGCTTCAATGCAACCAAGGCGGTAAATAGGTATGTGATTGGAATAGAACTGTGGATCTTGATCAACCATTTGAGCTTGCCATAGTAGCAGTTCAGAATTAGAGCAGAACGGTGTTGCATGAGAATCACAGCAGCTTGGTGGAAGATAGTGAACCAATTGTTGCCATGGCGTGAAATCCTGCCCACGTGAAAACCATGTGGATTTTAGCCCGGTACGTGTTGGGTCCACACCATCCCAATCCGAAAGTGAGACGGCACCACAACAGTGGTATTCACGTTGAATTCTCTCCAAGTGGGCGGTATATGACGAAACACTACTACCTAAATCGATAAAAACAAAACATAGTAACGCCGACTTTCAGTAGTGTTGTATGCCTTCTGTCAAACACGTAGACATAGAACTTGCATACAAAGTGGATTCGATTAACTCTCTGAAACAGTTTTGATCTAACCGATGACTAAAATATATTCTAATGTGATTGAACAGAGGCAGATAGACTTTTTGTTGGTCGGTCGGTGGTACTCGATAAGTTCGCAAAAACGGAATTCCTGGTAATCCGGGTTGTTATGAAACTACTACTACGATTAAGAATATGGGTTCATTTAAAGTCCGTGAACTTCAAAAGTAAAAGTCTGTGTCGTGTTAGCCCTTTTTGTAACATGTCGATGGAAGATCTCCCGGATGGACATAGGGCAGGGCTGAAATACTCTGCATAATTCCGGTTATATTGACCAAGTAAACTTTCCGTTTGGGTCATTTTTCTCCGTACAACTCATTTTATACGGCGGATTGGTTTGGTCAACTGCGATTTTGAAACTGACGCAAGATTCGGCTTCCCTCGACAGAACCATTCCCTCGGTAACAAAAGTTAGATCGTGACCAATACTATTCAAGTTCGTCGATTGTACAGACTTCGACTGTGACAGATGAATCAGACTGTTTGTTCCAACTTGAACGTACCTCATTTATCACACTGTATCTACTCGATCACTGTTTGTTTCTCCTGACAATAATTGTGAAGGTATAGATTTAGTGCGTTTGATCATATTCATCACGTGACTTTATCTACCTTTTCAAATGAAATATTCAGAGGCCAGGAATTTCCCACTGCAAACTCGCTTTGACTGCACTGGTAAGACAGATAACTATAATCTAACCATCAATTGTTTGAAAACTTATACATAAATAGCGTGACACATCTCATAATTTAAACGAGTTCCCGTTGCAATGAACCTGCGTTTCGGTCGGTTTCGATCCAGCGACTGAAACACCATGTCAAAACACGATATCTACTCTGTCAGCTGAGCCACTAGGCTACATCGGAAGCTTCGAAGTGTCAAATCTGGGCTCAGCTGCCCGCCCAACCCGCTGTGTCGTATGGAATCCACCAAATGACCCGACGCGTTAATTGCCCAAATAGGATTTCTCAAACAGTTCACGCTGAAATCCATCAACGTTATTTTTGAGCCACGTAGCTCAGCTGGTAAATTTATTCTACAAATTCTGGAGTTCGTTATTTTACGGTAGTGTAGTGAGGAGAAGCGACCATACTATACTGCTCATATCACTGCCATTCAGTAGTGGGGACCAGAACAGAGATGTTGACATTGAAGTAATCGCAGGAAAAATACAAGAACAAACTTTGGAATGCAGCATTGCCTGAAATGACTGATGGTGCGTAAAAGAAAGTGGAGGAACTAAGCATTGGCGTCTGTGGCAACCGTGACCATCTGGGCCGAGTACCGTACGCAGATGAGTGGTTTTGTTTGTTGTCTTGTTGATGGCGGCTAATCCTGCTCAGTGGCATGAAAGCTGTCGTTGTTTAGCCGAGTTATTTTTGAAGTGAGCTCAATAACGCGACACAGTGAAAGCCGACGCCTTACTTTCACTTATGGCCCGATTGTTTGTCTCTAGGCTGTAGACATCTTGATATTGAATGTTTGAATATAGACATTGTCATTTTTGGTAGTTAGGTTCCTTTCCCTCTCTTTATTTTTCTCCTCTCTTCCTGTACAGGGTTTGTTGTTTACTTCATGGCCGTCACAACGAGATTGGACCTTGAGGCGATGTGACTGCTTGCGCATCTCGATGACCTATTGGGCTAAACTGGACGGTATGGCCAAGACACCGATAGTCAATCATGCCAGGCAGGCCAATAGGTAGAGGTCTGACAAACCAGTTTCCTGGTCCTCCAGGTTGGGGGGTTGGAGGAAGGTTGGCATCTTTTTCCGGAAAACGTACCAGTTCTGGTATACTGCCACCCACCTACTGCCTTGTGGTATAGGCATTTTAGCCAAAGCCTTTGGTTGAGAACCTTAATCGTTCTCCTGTCTAGGTCTGGGCGCCCTGGCAGTATCTCAGTCCACACACAACCATGAGTAATCATAACATAAGTAATTCCATATTGCATCGGCCGTCTCGCAGTATAAACCGGGTAGCCCTATCTGTTGCATACAGCAGGGTGGATAGGCGAAAACATGCTACTGCTGACCCCTCCCCCACTGTCCTATCAAATTTAGTTATCAGGCCCCTCCCAACCTCCATTTCTGATAATTGCTCTACAGGTCCCACAACAGATGTAGCTAACCGTGGTAACACTGAGTCGGTGAGTTCCGTCTCTTGCCATTCAGCTTCAGACCTCCCTCTTCCCTTGCTCAGACCCAGAATGCGAATTAATATAGGTGCCTTCAACGTTCGCACTCTGAAACAGATAGGTCAACAGGCCGCTCTTGCACGAATGTTAGACTGATTGCATGTCGATGTCTGCTGTATCTCAGAGACTAGAATTCAGGACAGTAGTCAACTTACAGCACCCGCATTGTCTACCCGATACTGGTTATACATTCCGGGTGATTCAACAGTCTCCGTTACAGGTCAGGCTGGAGTAGATATAGTCCTTAGCTCGACGGCCGCAGCCTCATTGATAGATTGGATTCCTGTTGGCAGTAGACTTTGTGCCGTCCGCTCGGCAGGTTCTGTTAAGACCAGCTCCAGACGCAAGGCTTTCAGAAATTTCAAATTGATCGTCACCCACAATTGATCGCAGCTGTTGCATTCCCATAGACTTTCCAGTCGGCCCCTTTCGAAAAGAAGCACTAGACTCGAGTTTTGCTCTCATCAGAGCTCGTCTGTATTGCAAATCATCGCCACTGCCGGGACTTGAACCACGGACATGCTGTTCATGAGGCAACCGTGTTTACTACTGCCCCATTGACCTCACGTTAGGTACGACTGGATTATCATATGTGAACGCTCAACCACTTTCGCTTGTGAGTAATGATTGTGGGTGATGTTCAATTTGAAATAAACCAAATCCCCTACTACTCACCAGTAATCAAATATCGCTCAACAAGTCAATGATTTCTGTGATTTCAACTTGGAGAGAAGTCCTAGTCGAGGGGTCATCGATTGGAGTTAACAGATAGTAACCGTGTCTCCTCTCGAGGCGATCGGGCAACCTGATCATTATTCACAAGCGAAAGTGGTTGAGCGTTCACATATGACAATCCGGTCGTACCTAACGTGGGGTCAATGGGGCAGTGGTAAACACGGTTGCCTCATGAACAGCATGTCTGTGGTTCAAGTCCCGGCAGTGGCGATGATTTGCAATACAGACGAGCTCTGATGAGAGCGAAACTCGAGTCTAGTGCTTCTTTTCGAAAGGGGCCGACTGGGAAGTCTATGGGAATGCGACAGCTGCGATCAATTGTGGGTGATGTTCAATTTGAAATAAACCAAATCCCCTACTACTTACCACTTTCGGAAATATTTTCGTTGTCTGTTTACGCGCCTACTGAATGTAGTGACGTGGGTGTCAAGGACGCATTTCACTCGGACCTGGCCACTCTCCTTCGGTCAACACATGGCTCTGATATAGTCGTTCTGGCCGGAGATATGAATGCCCAGGTGGGTCGCCTTGTTGAGGCCAAGTCTCGTTTAGATGGCAGGTTTGGGATAGCGTCACATCGGTCAAATAATGGCGGGCGATTGCTGCAGCTGTACGCTGAGCATAAACTATTTTTAGCCAGCACTAGTTTTAGGCATCGTGTGTGTCAATGGTATACTTGGCGCCCGCCTTCTTTTAATCAGGCCTAGTGTCAGATAGATCACATATCTGTTAGTTGTAGGTGGCGTGGTTGCATTCAAGGCTGTCGTTCTTATTGGAGCACGTACTTGGATTAAGATCATGCGTTGGTACGCTGTCGTTTTGTTCTTACTTCTTCTGGACAACGACTCCACCGACAGCAACGATTAGCTAGTGAAAAACTGGTTTTATCATCGGTAAAGCATAAGTACCAAACCAGCTTGAAGAGCTACCTTAGTCGTACTCATTCCGAAGGTCTTAATAGCTGCTGGACTCAAATTTCACCAGCCATTCAGAAAGCAGGTACTGTAGCATGCGACACAGGGGCACATGGACTAAACAAACATTGAATTTAAGAAAAATCTCTGGAGTTGTTAGAAGCCAGACAGAAGATTCCTGCTGGTAGTTCACTGAACCGTAGTCTAAAGGCTGACTGTAAGGCTTGGATAGTGGAAAAAGTTGAGAAAATGGAGACCACTTCAGCCTCAGGGAACACCGGTAAACTCTTTATGCTGATCCGTGCCACTGGTCCCAGGCGACTGTCTGTCAGTGAAGCTATCAACGAGGCAGATGGCACACTAATTTATAATAAATCCAGGAGGTTAGAGGGTTGGGCGGAACACTTTGAGGGTCAGTTTAGCTGGCCTCCTGCTTCCATTGGGTTACCGTTACAAACTTGTGATGTAACGCCCTGGTCGGTAGATTTGGAACCACCCACTGAGACTGAGGTTCGCAATTGCATCTCGGCTCTCAAACGTAATAGGGCTGCTTGTCCAGATGATACCGTACCGGCTCTTTTTAAAGAGGGTGGAAAGGCGTTAGTAGAGGCCTTGACTCAGCTGTTTCAACTTGTGTGGACGACGGATACCATCCTTCCATACTGGGGTCACTGGATAATAGCCCCCATATTTAAAAAGGGAGCCCGAGACTATTGTGAAAACCACAAAGGGATCATTCTGACCCCAGTCATTTCGAGGGTTCTGGCATCTATTACACTTCGTCGACTTACTGCAGTTCCTGAGGTAAACAATAGGGAAGATCAGGTAAGGTTTCGCCCTGGGCGGGGATGTATAGATTACATTTTCACCCTCCGCCAAATTCTGGAGCAGCGTCATGTGTACCGTCAGCCAACAATCGTCGTATTCCTCGATTATAAGGGTGCGTTCGATTCGGTGGATCGATCTACACTTTTAGAGACACTTAAACGCAGAGGTGTACTGACCAAGCATGTGAACATACTGTCGGCGCTTTACTCCCATAGATCGGCTCAGGTTAGGGTTTACGGTGAGCTGTCTGACAGTTTCAGCACAAAGAGCGACGTACGTCAAGGCTGTCCCCTTTCACCATTTTTGTTCAATGTTGTCATAGATGAAATAATAGAGGACGGTCTGCGGCATTTGAATGATGCCGGTGTGGACCTCCTATCTGATGGGAGGCTGACTGATCTTGATTAGGCTGACGATAAGGTGTTGCTGTTTGACAACTTTCAGGCAGCACAAACAACGCCAAACACTGTTTCACGTCTTGATAAGTACTTCGGAATGCGTTTTGCAGCCTCAAAATACAAAGTACTTCTGCAAGATTGTTGTAATTATGTAGATTTAATGTTAGATAACAAAGTCATAGAGGTTCTGGACCGGTTTGTATACCTGGGAAGCTGCATCAACGGCGGTGGCGGGGGTGTAGGGAATGAAATAGAGGCGCGTATTCTCAAGGCTAGTGC